>VXBJ01001899.1:408002-443240 GCA_013400055.1 Nycticryphes semicollaris
TTACTACAAGAAAGACATGGGGTCCTCGAGGGTGACCAGAGAAGGGCAATGAAACTGGAGAGGAGTCTAAAAGTCAAGTCTTATGATGAGTGGCTGAGTGAACTGGGATTGCTTAGTCTGGAGAAAAGGAATTGCTATCTACAATCACCTTTAAGAAGGTTGTAGTGAAGAGGCACTCGGTATCTTCTACTAAGCAACAAGTGATAGGACAAGAGAAAATGGCCTCAAGTTGTGCCAGGGGAGGTTTAGGATGGATATTAGGAAAAAAATTATTCACTGAAAGGTTTATCAAACATTGTAACAGGCTGCTCAGGGAAGCGGTTGAGTCACCATCCCTAGAGGTATTTAAAAGACTTGTAGATGTGGTGCTAAGGAACATGGATTAACGGTGGTTTGGCAGTGTAAGGTTAATGACTGAATTCAACACTCTTAAAGGTCCTTTCCAACCTAGACAGTTCTATGAATCTTTAGTAGTTAAAGGCATGGATAAGATGTCCCCAATTAGATAATAATAGGGCACTGGCCTCCACCAAGCTGAAATGACTCTACAGTCAAATGCTGTTTGAACTGCTAACTTAAAGTGACAGACTTTGAAGACAGACCCATAACATCGACCACCTTTACTGTCTTCTTTCCCAGTATTCCCAACTTGTCTCTGAATGAAGAATAGGATAAATTACATACTCTTCACAGGTCTGTTGGTGTTTGAAATAAAATAGCTTAGCGTATTCACACAACACACATTATGAAATTACTTGACAGAAGAACAGAAAAGACTCAAGATTTTATTGCCTTGTCAGGTGTAAAAATTTATTTATGCTATTTATCAAGTGTTTAAATTTACGAAGAGACAACACTTCAAATGCAGACTCAATTGACCATCAGTAACCCCTACATCAATATACCCTTGACACTTCCAAGTACAATTTTTACAAAATGGCTTAGAACAGTAGAATCTCATTAAATAATGGCCAACTTCACAAGCCTGAAGGTCACTACCTCATCAGTATTTTCCTGCTGAGCATGACCCACAGAACAGCGGAAGCCTTAAAACCATTTTAATCCCCAAAACACTACCACTACTGCACTCAGGGCATTTAAATCACATTGCCCTACATTAGTCACACCAAGCATTATATCTAGTCTTAAAGATTTACCACATCTCGGCCTAATGAAATTACTTTTTTTTTNTCTCTGAATGCTAGATACATTACACCAGCTAAAATGAATGAAAACATAAAGGAAGAATAGAAAATACAAGAAGAAGGAACTATGTCAGTTTTATTAGAACTATGGTTACATTTCAGCTCTATGGCACCTATTGTTCCTTATTATGAAATGCATCTTTACAGTCTTTGAAATTTGATTTCAAAGGCTAGGACCCTGAAAAAGGGTGATTGTGCCTCAGTTCTTCTAAATGATTTTCACATTATCTGCAGAAAGGTCAAATAATTGCAACAAAACTGAAAGAAATCAAATGGACCTGACATAAAAATCAATAGGAATTAGCAACATGAGTATACTAAAAGAATCAAAGTTAAGGCAAAAAATATAACCTGCCTGAATGAAATGAGGGCACTTTCCATTCATTTAAAAATTAGAGCTGGGATAGTCTTTAAAAAAAAAATAAAATCCCTGCAAGAGTAGAAGCTTAGTTTCATAACTAATTGAGAATAACAATCTCAGCTTTGCCCTTCTGGCTAAAAGCTTTAAAAGAAAAAGCTGAAGTCAGGCTGTACACAAGACTGCAGCCTTAACACCCAGGCTGATTACTGAAGTTAACTCTTACAGACATTTGTATATGTAAGGGTGAATAGTAAACAGTGACACCGAAGTACTGGTCATTTTCTGTTCTGTGTGTCATTCCAGTACATATAGCCATGTTAAACTCAGTTGCACAGCACACAATCCTCACCTGGCCCTGGGATGGATCATTGACTCTCCCCCCCTCTGTCTTTCATACAGCAAACTGTAAATTTTACTGCCATTATAAACCCTTGTGTCAGCTGTATGCATAAGGGAAAATGGCATTTAACACCTCGGAAAGCAGACTGAGAATGTAAGTGAGTGAACTGATAAATAAACCCTCAGGAAAACACCTAAACAGTGGCAGATAAATTTGTAAATTATAATGACCAATTCAAGCTGTTTATGGAGACTTTAATGTTAATCTTTCAAGTAATCCAAGATGCACTCCAACACCTGTTCTCAAAAATTTAAGGCTTCTATGAACACCCTCTTACATACAAAAAGGAGTATTAAACAGAAGGAACTTGTTTACAGTAAATACAAACATCTGAAAAATCTCTGAAACCTGTTTATACAAATACTAATAAATTCTTTTAATATTTTGTACAACTAGAAGGTGCACAGATTGGCATTCAAACGGTCAATGCTGGCAAACATCTGTCAGACAATAACATGATTTACTTGGAAAACAATATAGTTTAAAATGCCATAAATTAAAAAATAAGTTAGTTCACATTTTTTTCCCCCAGCTTTTATGTGCATCTTAGTCTTTATTGAGATCGTGTAGCCTTCTTCAGAAGCTCAAGGTCTTTCCGTCGGCTTTTGATTGCTCTGGCACAGCCATACTCTTCCAGTTGTAAAGGGATATATTTTTCTATCTGAACGAGCCCTTGCCCAGCAGGACCAGTAAACAGCTTAATCCAGGATGGCTTAAAGTTTCCTCTGAAGCCCAGAAAGGCCAAGCTTCCTGTGACAAAAACAGTTCAGTGTTACCAAACTAGCCAAGCCTGTCCAAGCACAACACAGGACCCGTGATTAAGGAAACAACACGCTCCTCTGAAATTCCCCCCCCCCACCAGATTATTCAGGACATTAATCTACCCCCAGCTTCACATGCACCTCACAAGGAAATACTGATGATTTAGAATTACCTTCTTCAATATTCGGCATTGAAATCTGAATTTGAAAACACAGCTATCAGGACAATTATAGAACCTGTTTTTTCAGGCAGAACTTGTGCCAGGGCCCTGAATGGACACGAGCTACCCCATGTGGCCTATAAAGTGATCATCCCTTAAAATAATGACAGCTTCTCATCTCCATCTTCAAATTTTGCTAGAACAGGAAATATTAGCCTGGCACAGGAGACTGTTTAAAAATAGATTTACCAGGTGAAGCATAAAATACAGGCTTTGGAAAAAAGGCGTGGGGCTCTTTTCTGCAATCCACAGGGACAAAGAACTGCTATTAACTTCTCTGCTTGCAACAAGATTCAGACAATGCCCTTTGGGGTAACAGAAAGGGTTTTCTGCCCCATCTGCTGAAGGGATGCCCATCCTCCACTTCTCAAGAAGGGCTGAAATGCAGCAATCCACATCTATGCAAACTGGCAACCATCCTCCACCAGCTGCATCCTTTTTACACCCGCTGTGAGAAACGCATCATGCCAATACAAACACACAGACTAAGACATGTAAAAGAAATGTGCAAAGTTTCCACCAACCATTGCTCTGAAGATAAGGAGGTTTGGCTGTCCCCAGAGACATTAAGGCTTCTGATAAATTATTAGGAATTGCTACATCACCTCTTGTGCTCAGTAGAACAATAGACCTGTAGCAGAAATAGTGCAGACACAGCGGATGTTACAAACTCAAAGTTTTCTTAATATTCAGCTACGTGCTTTTACAGTTAGCTGGCTTCTTAGTCCACTTGCTTAAGAGTACTCATGCCATGTCTTTTCATGACATGGAACAGTCAACCCTCTCTTGAAAGCACCACCTAGAAAAGCATCCATCTAGATTACTTGTTTTTTTTTTTTGTTTACACTGATTTTTAACTTGAAAATAATTCAACAGTATTGTTTAAATATAGTTTAACATTTTGTATTAAAAAGGAAGTTTAGATATGAATCTCTAATTAGATTAGAATGCTGATTCTTCTGCCCCTAACTTTTTAATCTTTCTTTGATGATAAGCAATTTTCTCCTTAGATAGGGAGAACTGTATGATATTTTGTGAAATAGCTCTTGTCACAGTGTCATTCAGTGAGCTTATTAAAGTTATTTTTGTTTTAAGCAAAAAAGTATTCTTACATAATGTTTAGTTAAATAATTTCAAGGTGAAAGACAGGCAACAGTGGAAAATTTTAGTTACTCAAAATTTGAGTTGCTTTGTCTTCTCAGAAAAGGCTAAACTGTCTGTGAAAGTGCTCCTTTGTTTCTCCTTCCTCCTCAACTTAATGCATGTTTTGCTCACATTCACTGCATCATTATTCAAATCCTCATTAGACAGCAGAGCTACAAGCTTACAGGACACACTGAAAATAAACGGCCATTATACATACCTTTGTGGAATTCCAGATTTTAAATATCCGTCTACACGCTTAATGTCTACTCCAGAAAATAATTTGTTTCCTGAAACTGTGCCAACACAGGCATCAACTACAACAATAAGTATACCATTATCCTTGAAGGAAAACATAGTGTCATTGACCTGAATGGGAGGAGAAAAAGAGAGAACAACACTATATGAATATATTTTTAAACATTAATTCAGTAGTGATTCTACCACACTCGGCGTTAATCTTTAGACACACGGGTGTACTGATTTCCTTACTAATACTTGCTTCTCCCTAGCATCTCTTCATTCTCTCCATAAAGTGACTTTCAAACTTGTGAAATTGCATGGGAGCCTTCTACAAGGAGATGATACATTTCAGGTGACTTACTAAAATTCAGATACTGAACCACCTGGACTTCCTGGCGATAGCACATTTAAATCCGTTTCTGCAGCAGCCCAGTTTCTTCCTACAGGGTGCTCTTACTCCTTTGATTATGGCACCACATCTTCCCATAGGAGTCTGCAGCTGCTAAGGTTATGCTGCTCATGTGTCATTTGTCTGTTTAGATAACTTCTACCATTTCAACCAAGCTAACACACTGACATCGCAGAATGTCAACCACATACAGACTTAAACCTTTGTGGTGTGAGGATGTCTGCAAATGCTACTTCAGCATCACATCCAAGATTCCTTCAGCATCCAAATAGAAAAGTAAATAAAGAGAAAGTAAATAAAAAGAAGAAAACCACTTTTAATACAGTGTCACATCACTGGCTTATCAGGACTCTATCAGAAAAAATACAGAAATCTCTGGATTCTTTAATAAATGCCATTTTGAAGGAGTTTAGCAAAGCTGATTGGTTTGAATGACTCATCCTATTAACTCACCAATCTGTCAGCACACAACCAATTTTAACAACATGGATTTAATTAACAGGTTGGTTGTTGGTTTGGTTTTTCGTGTTTTTTTTTTGTGCTTGGGGTTTTTTTTGGTTGTCTTTGTTGTTTTTTTTTTTCAAAACGGTCATCAATAAATGTATATCCATGAATCACAGAACATGAATTTGAAGATTTTTAACTCTCTTACTGGTACAAATTTTCCCTCCAGCAGGAAACAACTGAATACAAAACAAAGCTTTGGAGCCTCGTTTTCTGAGGTTAAAACATCAGCTTTTTGAATGTTTGATTTTTAAACTATGAACCAACACTTTTTGTTGAAGTGAAGAAAAGTGAGGTTAGCAGCATGTAGAGCTGTACAGCTTCTGTAATACAAGTCGCTAAAAAGAGTGATAGCTTGAAGAAAATCATAAAGAATACTTACAGAAATAAATGCTTGCTGACCTCTGCTTAACTCTTTTTTACCAGATGAATTAATCTGCACAAGGAGGTAGTTTTTGTGAGGATCACTGGTGAATACCATCTGGATACCAAACAAAACATGTTAAGGACACTTGTTCACGTACCTTCAACACTCTGTCATGCCAGACAATTTTCAACAGGCTGCCCGTGCTTCAAAACAAATATATCTATTTGTCGGTGGTATTATTTACAGAACTAGCAATGCTAATAAATATGCACAGAGTAGCTCATTTTATTCCTTAGTTTCAGTATTTTTCTCAGATTCTATAGCTGGAACAGATAATGCAATTTCAAGTTCATGCTAATAAGCAAAGATCCAAAAAAGAAGAGAGAAGGTTGGTCAACAGCATACACATCTCTGAAGCAAAGCTATCCTACATGGAGTACAAACAATACCGTAGTACAAGACATAGATCTACCTATGTCCCTTCTCTGTAGCACTCAGTGAGAGTTGAAGCAGTATTTTTCAAAGAACAAAAAATGAAACCTTTGTGCTACAAGGGACTCCCCACCTTCTAGCGCATAGGACATTAACAAAGTGACCCTTGCAAACTGGTAGGTGCAGCATTCTGGGCTGAAGGACTGAAATTCTGCCTTAAAGTGAGTAGACACCAACCCCAACTAAACCATTCATGAAAGTTTTTGCTGATTTTATTTTACCTGAGTTGTGCCACATTTTGTACATGGTATAGTACTTTTTACTGGCATCCGCTTTGTAACAGTTGGTCCTTGGTAGTACTTTGGGTAAGCTTTTGCCATGCAGTTACTGATCCCTTTTGCTGAATCTTTGGTCACAATCTTGATCCTTTCACATCCCTGAGATGAGCAATAACTGTGACCATCCCTATTGTATTTGGCTTGAAGAAATAAAAACAGTAATCTACAAAAAAGGAGGGGAAAAATCTAGATCAATTGCTGGAAATATAGGTATTTATGTTAAACCTTAATGGCTACATTTCATGATTTTCAGAAGCAGAAAAACTACAATATTCACTTATGCACCATTATTCAATTTTTTTTTTCAAAATATTTAGTTTATAGGAGTTAGCAAGTCTCTACTGATACATCTGAAAATCCTTACAATTAAAGGGGAAATAGTTATAAATGCATATGCTTTGAAAATAAAGCACCACTCCTCAAATCAGCAACTTTCAGGAAGCAAAAAACAAACTGCAGAGCGTGTTTGCTTTGATCACAGATCTTTTCAGATACCCAGCAGTAACTGTTTGCATATTGACTTCACCTGCCAGCACTGGACAATGTAATTTATAGCTGCAAATGCCTGGAAATACAGTTTAAGGGGCAGTGGTCATGCATGCTCACAGTACACAGACTGGTAATTCTCACAGTACACATTTGACTGTTAGCTCTTAGAAAAGACAATGTACGTTTCTTTTGCCAGAAGCTATGTTCTTCTGCATGTTTATTACAGACAGACAAAGCAGCAGATAATGGAAAAAAAGAACAAGAGAACAAATTATAAAATAAAGATCAACATTTGCAAAACACAAAATTGATGTATGGAGTACTTTTTACTCATAGTTGACCATATTTTACACCTCCCATAAATATCTCAGTGGCCTCTGTCTGACGTACTTTTTAAAGAGACTAAGACTTTTTATTAGGCTGAAAACAGATTACGATTTTCAAAAATACATTCCTAAAGTGTACTTGGAACGGAAAACTTCTTGGAAATTTCTAGAATTTTCAGTTTAACAAGGCAGTACAAGTTTTCTTTTAAAACAGAAGTTAATTCCTGAAAGACACTGCTCTGCAACAAGCCAGATACCACATTTTCCCCAGGCAGGGAATACGAAATAACTGCATCAACTGCGGTGCTCTTGGAAAACTATTTCAATGACAACCGCTGTATTTTTGAGGTTCAAAGTCACAGCCAATATTCTTTCAAACAGGCTTTGGGCTCCTTTTCAACAGCTTTCCCCTTATGCAGTGTCAATTGCTTTTAGCACTATGAAACTGGACACTTTAAGGTTAAACATCTTCCAGTGGGGTGAAGTTACAAAGACTTACCCAGTACTGTTGTCGAAGTAAAACTTCTTGTCTGAGCGGTTCTTTTCAAGCTCCATCATTGAAGATACAGGCATGTACCGCTCTACCTTGCTTGACAAAGCAGATGACCGCCTTTGAAAGGCTTCCAACACTATAGAAAAATCTGTATTTGGTTGATAACAAAGCCCAACACGAATCCAGTCATTTCTGAAAACAAAATAAAATGTACGATCCACCATAGGAACAGGTTAGAAGACATGACGCAACAAACAAATCACTCAAAAAAAACAAAGTAACAGGAACACCAAAAATTCCACAGACAACCAGAAGATTTTTCTTCTCCTCTACACACAAAGCATTTAATTAAATATTATAGTAACTTTCATGCTCTCAGGATGTATTTGATTTTGTACTTCAGGTATCTGACAACAAAATCAAGTATGCCTAACTATTAAACTCCAATTCTGCTCAACTTCACTATTTCCACACTTTCTTCTCCAAAGGCTTTTCCTTAAAGACACTGTACTAAACAAAAGTTTAACTTTTGTATATTGCTTAATCTCCTGTTTTTCACACTTTAGTATGAAAAAACCCCAACCCAAGATACAGGTTTACCAGTGACTGCAAACCTGCAAACTCTCACACACACTAATTCTGCAGGACATTACTTCAGTATTGCCTTATGGATCAATAACATAAAAGAAAGTAAACATACTTGTTGAAGTTAATGAGATAAAGATAGGTGATGTTTGGTGCTTTTCCATTCCAATGTATTGTATAGCCCTTTTGGAGCATCACTACTGGCTGGTATTGTTGAAAAACAGCTCTCTGATTAATACCTCTAAGAACCATGGGATTGGCTGGGTACTCATCTCGTACAATAGTCATAGAAAGATTCTGTCCATTCCAGGTTTGGACATAAACCTGTAGGGTATTAAGGAGGATAAAAAGACAGAGGAAAAATTTGGACACTGTGCAAAAGGAAAGGAAACAGTGAAGAATAATCAGTACATTATTAGCAAAAATGCTGCAATTCTGCAATTTGATGTTCTGAGTTAAGCAATACAAAAATATCTCCTGAAGAATAGCCCTATTTGAAAAACTTCTGAAGATTTTTTTTCCCATTTGAAAGTCAAAAAATGAGGAGGGAGGCATGGGGGGGTGGGGGGGGGAAGAGTAGAATTAGCTGTGGTACTTGGCCAAACTCATATAGAACAGGAGCCATAATAGGAATCACACCTATATGAGATTTGTAATCAGAAAAGCCCCTTAAAATCCACTCTGTGAAAAAAAGACAAGACAGAACTCCAGTGGAAGAAAACAACTCCAATTAAAACAAAAAGTTTTATGTTGCAACCCTAATTGCTAAAGGTCCTGGCCTGCACAAACATTTGGTTTTACCTTGCAGCACCTAATACTGCACTCCGCCAGTTTGCATGCTGAAAGAAACATGATATACACAACTGGTTGAAAAGTTTAATATGCATAAAAGTATTTTTAAAATGTCAAAGAATTTTTAAGTCCAAAGATAGGTAATTTTGTAGCTCTTACACTTCCCCTGCCCCTACAAATTGGTCTTATTGCAGATTTGCCCCAAACAAAAAACTACAAAATTACTAACCTGCGCATAGGTTCCACTGCAAACCACTCCACTCCATTCTGTAACATTAATGCATTTGGGGTGTTGAATCAAGTAGTTATCTATTCTGCCCACATAGGTATCCTTATAGTCAGTCACTGAACCATCTAGATCATGGAATATTGAGTTCTTGTCACCATCCAGGTCTCCTTCTTCAAACCAGGGACCAGGTTTTCCAAAGAAGGCTTTCAAATAAACCTGGCAACAACAATTTGTTTTATTTTTTCCCCCAGGTGAAGCAAGACTAACCTTTACACATCTGCAGAGACGCAGGAATTTGTCAAAGTTGATTAAAAAACCTTATGGCAAGGACCATGGAATCTGGCAAAACAGACATTGTGATTTTTAGTAATAGGCTTAGGCCCGCCCTTGCTTTTGAACCATGTTAATATTTGCAACTGAAAATTCATTACTAAGAATATACCAAACCTTACAAAAAAATCTCTTTTTAGCTTTACCGTTGGCCATGAAAGAGATTATAATTGCAACATATCCAGCATCTCCCTTGGTATTACATTTTGCTCTGCAGACAAGGATACACCTTGGGTGACTTCCAACCAAGAGAGACACTCTTGACTAGGGATGTATGGAAAAGATGACCTAAAGCCCCTAGATGCTTATTTTAAACACAGCAAGAATAAAAGAAAACTCGTCATAAACTTACGTTTGGACCAAACTTCACAAGAGAAATGTTGTTTTTTGGTGTCATCTGCCATGGATTTTTCATCAAGAATCCAACTGCACTGGTAAATCTGTCTGGAGTTGGCACAAAGTTTTTGAATGTGCACTTGGTAAGGTGAATAGGTCCATCATAAATTTGAAAACCTCTGATTGGAAATGTCCTGTTAATGCAAGCAAATATTTATAGCATCCTGTAACAAAAGCCATGCTAAGCCTGAATCTGTGTCATAAATAAATTTATTCTCAGAGGAATCAAGAAAGCAACATTAAGAGAATGACTTGCAGGCTAGATCCTGGGAATTCCTGTTTCTGCACACATCTGATGAGTCAAAAAAATCCCCCACTGGTTTGAATTTTCCTGTAAGAAGATCTGTCACTGTTCATTTGCAAATATGCCCCTTTCTCAATACAGCAGAAGAATAATACCACCTGCTCTTTGTTTAATTACAGCAAATGGGAGAAGTGCCCATACACTGGAGGAAAGCAAATGCCACTTCTAACTTTGAGAAGGAATACCTCAGGAACTGCAGGCTGGTAAGCCTCAGCATGATCCCTGGGAAGGTGCTGGAGCACCTAATGTTGGAAACTATTTCAAGGCACACAAAGGATAAGAAAATCATCAAGAGTCATCAGTGTGGATTCACCAAGGAGCAGTCATGCTTGACTAACCTGATAAACTTCTGTGATGAAATGACTGCCCTGATAGCTTAGGGGAGAGTAGTGGACAGGGTCTACCTAAAATTCAGTAAGGTTTTAGACATTGTGTTCCATAAGATCCTCAGAAAGTATGGGCTGGATGACAGCACAGTGAGGTGAACTGAAAACAACCTGAATGATTGGGCTAAGAGGATGGTGGCATGAAATCTACTTGGAGGCCAGTAGTGCAACCCCAGGGGTCAGTACTGGGTTCGGTCTTGTTCAACATTTTCATTAGTGATATGGATGTTGAGGTTAAGTATAGTCTCAGCAAGTTTGCAGGGGGCACAAAACTGCAGGCAGCAGCTGATACACCAGAGGGTCATGCTGCCATCCAGGTAGAGCTTGACAGGCTGGAGAAATGGGCAGATGGGAGCCTCATGAAGTTCAACGTGCGGAAGTGCACCTAGGGAGGAACAACCCTATGCACCAGCGAAAAGGTTGTGGTGGAAACCAAGCTGACCATAAGCCAATGTGCCCCTGCTGCAAAGAGGCAAATGGTATCCTAGGTTGCAGAAGACCTGCCAACAGATGGAGGGAAGTGAATCTTCCTACCTAGTACAAGGTATTTCTTGTTCACACATTATTTCTTGTATCATTTCTACTTCATACACTCATAACATACTTACCGATTTCTAGGTAGAGTACGTGCCTTGCTGTCTATTCCTCCAGTTCCCACATACTTATTTTGGCCGCCTGGAAACCCGTAATTCTTGCTCTCACCAATGAACAGTGACTCAGACGCCTCCTGGCTGGCACCTTCATCATTTGGGAAGCTCCCATCACTATGAAAGCAATGTCAGAGACAAGCTTTTAGCCCAGATTCTCCCTTTTACTTCTGTAACAGTCCTTCTCCTTCTACTCATTACAGTCCTACTTCTTTTGTAACAGTCCTCCTTCTCTTCTACTTTGACTTCTGTAACAGTTCTCCTAAAGCAGAGCAGTGTATATATCTTGTAAATAAGTTTATTGTATAACAATAAATTTAGTCATAAACACTATTAGAGGCTAAGCGTTTGAAATGCCAATGGAGTGCTGAGTGTTAAATTTTCTGTCTCCCTCTGTAGCATAGCACTCTTTTCTTCTACAGCCTGCTTTTGCTATCCTAGAACCAGTTTGTTGTAACTTAAATGGCAGCAATTGTGGCTTACTACCAAATTTACTTGATTTTTTTATTAGAAAGACTCTGCCCCCTCTAAATGCTCATCCCCTTTCTTTTCATTTACTCACTTTCCCCTGTTCAAGATAAAAGTCAAAATTGCCTAAGAAATCATACAGTACTAAAAATAGCTAGGTAAACATATAAACTTCTTCTGGTGAAGAAGTAGCAAATTGCTCTGTAAACCAAATACAGGCTGAATCAAAGTGCAAACTTTGGCATTTTTGTCAGTTTAGAGCCTTTATAACATCATCCGCACCACTGGAAATAGAACTGGGCCTTATGAAAGTATACCTATTCATTGTAATAGGCAGATGTATATCTTCTAAGCTTCTAGGNCTAAACTTTTTATTACATCATTTCTTTTTGCCATTTAACACAGATTCTCCTCTAATCACATACAAACTTGCTCCATTTAAAGTAGTGGGATGGTGTGAAAGTGTTCAAGATACTGAGAAGTTCTAAGCATCAGTCTTCTCTTACAACTCTGTCTTAATGCACTTTCATAAACAAAGCTTCAGGGGAAACTTCTTAACAACATGCAGCTGTTTGCTTACTGATACCTACCCAGAGTTTTGAATGAGGATATCACCTCCCCTGACCCAGGCCCCATGATCATTGTTTTTGAAACAGATTAATCTGTCAATCAGAGCAGCAACTCGGGGTTTTTCAGGGTCTGCATCTTGATGAGGTCGAAACCTAGGACAGATAAAAACCCAAACGCTCACTATAAGAATACTCTTTGTTTTATATGTGTTATATACGTTGGACTGAGAGAGCCTAAAAGGTAGACACTCATGCTCATCGGATTGCCAAAGTCTGCTCTACTTCGTGTTTGGAATAGCAGAAGCAAAAACCAGGTGAAGGTCTACCTCTCTATTTCTAGAAAACTGTCTTCAGAAATATAATGAAGCAAGAACATAAAACTTCCCTTTTTCAAGTAACTCTCAGAGGCCTTTGCTCAATGTCCNAGATGTATATCTTCTAAGCTTCTAGGCAGAAAAAAAAAAAAAAAAACAGAAGTGATTAACATGAAGTACTCACCTAGCAAATGTCAAACCTATTCCATTGTCTGCAAACCTAAAAGAAAGTTAAAAAGCCTCAGTCGTGTTTTCTGGATTATCCTACAATAAACTACTGTAGGAGCACATCCTCCTATGCACTGAAGAAGCCTGTATTTTTCTAATAATGGAGCTTATAACCACTACACACGTAATAACTCCTATTAAAAATTGCTGGTTAAAAAAACACAACCAAATAATTTANGCAACTCGGGGTTTTTCAGGGTCTGCATCTTGATGAGGTCGAAACCTAGGACAGATAAAAACCCAAACGCTCACTATAAGAATACTCTTTGTTTTATATGTGTTATATACGTTGGACTGAGAGAGCCTAAAAGGTAGACACTCATGCTCATCGGATTGCCAAAGTCTGCTCTACTTCGTGTTTGGAATAGCAGAAGCAAAAACCAGGTGAAGGTCTACCTCTCTATTTCTAGAAAACTGTCTTCAGAAATATAATGAAGCAAGAACATAAAACTTCCCTTTTTCAAGTAACTCTCAGAGGCCTTTGCTCAATGTCCCTAAGTCTCTTTAGCTGCATCTAACTTCCTTTCATCCCCTTGCTTTTTCTTTTTGCCCTCCCCAAAGTAGTCCCCGCCCCAACACTTGTATTGCAGCAATTATGCCAAAGTTTGATGGAGGGAATTAAAACTCCTTGGAAGGATACACAGGGCTGACATGCACTAAAAAAAGGCTAGAGGTTTGTCTAATTGCTCCTTCCAGTCTTTCAAACTCTTCCTCCTTTGAGGACACCTGAAATAATTTTCTGTTACAACCCAGACACTCTGTATTGCTACCAAGATGGTCTAGTACGGCTGGAATCTATTTTAGACAACAGGAAGAAAAAGCCTAATCAAAGACTGGTGGAAATTTTCATTTGATTATTCCCAAGATCCCAGAAAAAAAAGTAATACATTGAAAAAAATTATAAAATACATTTTGAGTAAGTAGCCATATATGCCTCTTATCCCAATCACCTTATATTTTGGCTCCGCCCTGACCCCACCAAGGGAGACAGGGGAGAATATGGGTGAATTTTTGGTTTTGAGTCTCAAGCTCCTCATTTAACATATACACCCCTCCAGTTTGGTTCCATGTACAGTGATTAGCGGTCTCATGTAGTTACAGAGTGCCTCATTAGTTCTTTGGCTGATGTGAAACTTGAACTCCCCAACCAAGTTTCTTGTATCCTCTATTGATGCCCTGTCAACACACTACAGGTTCTCACAGGGCATTGTGTCCCTCATACATCTCTCTTGACTACCTGTTATGATTGAGGTGATCCACAAGGATTATTTGGGGTTTCTGTCAAACCTCCTAACTAGCAAATTCATTTCCAAATCATGAAGTATGGAGTATCACCAGAATTAGGAACTTTCCTCTCTTTCTCTCTTAGCTATGCTCATTCTAAATACAGGTCGATCAGAGATAAAGATAATCGTATTAACTATATTTTCAGCCTTAATGTTAGTCATCACAGTAAAATGCTGATAGATACAGTTATCCAATATTGTCATTTGGCCACTCTCCCAGGCTATTTCATTTGAAGTTCTAGCCAAGATTAACCAGGCATAGTATATACAAATAAAGTTATTGTATATTGTACTATAATTATATTGTTTTTAAAATCTTTGTCCTTATGTGATTGTAATACCAATCTCAGAATTTTGCCATTTTTCACTCACTTGAAAGACAATATACTTTACCTTGCATTGTTGTCCAGACAAAGATATTCTCTCGGATCATCAACACTCGCATTAGTTGTTTTAACACCCTTATCAATGAACAAACCAGCCTGAAACAAGAATGAAAATTCATAATAGCCAAAACTAAAGACAGAGTAAACATTAATTTCTTAAAATTTAAACTTCACATTGCATTCAATACATGTATTTTGCAATTTAAATTTTGATCTTTCAGTTTGGCCTCAATCGATACATTGTCAATGTCAAGAAAATTTTCATTGTCAAGGAAAAACCAGCATCTGTCTATGCTAATTTGGGCAGAGGAAAAGAATAAAAAGAATAGCCTGGGATCGGAAAAGAGTAACGGAAAATCATTGCAGTTCATTTCAGATTTCTTTCACAACATCTATTTGAGGTTTTACACTTATTTCCAAATGCTGTTCTGGAAAATCTGGAAACCAATCCTGTAGGGAAGTCAAAATATTGTCACAAATTGAAAAAAATGTTATATATACACACACACATTGAGCAGCTAGATTCCAAATAAAATCATTAATTTAAGGACTTTAACTTGAACATAGAAAAGATACTAAAAGTTACATTAATAAATCAATACTGAATGCCTGCCTATAGGCTGAGAACCCTCTAACTCTTGCCAATGACTGAGCTCCTGAAAGCAACCTGGAAGCTTAATCTCTAGCCAGAGACTGTGTCACTATGGGCAAACACCTGAGTTACAGTACATTAGAGACTCAGGAAAAAAGTCACAGCTATTGCAGGAAGTTATTGGATTAATCACAACTGTAAGAAAATTTGATGCTTCAAGGGTCAGCTTTCTTCAGGAAAACAATCCCATCAGTAAGGGAGTAGCATCTGAAATGGTTCATTCTGAGAAAATGTATTAAATGAGAAGTATTAACTGATTTTAGTTGTTTGGGCCATAAGAGGATAATAAACACAATGAATACTTGATATGTGCCAAGAAGCTATCCACATGCTGATTATACACTGTTGTACAACATCTAGATAGAATCACACAGTTCAAACACAGCATGAATCCATCACCTGACCAGCTTAAAGTGCAAACAAAGTCCTAACACGTAATCATTAGAAATAAAACAAAAAAAAATTATTTTTTTTTTTAAAATGAGATAGACATTACCTTAAAATTAGAATGAACCCTATTGTTATAGAAGATTCCTAGGGGAGTAAGCTCTGACTTGGTTTCAATGGCTAAACTATGAGAATCTCCTGTAGCAACCCTGTGGAACAAATACCATATTCCAGCATCCTGCAAGTAAGAAGAGAAAGACATTATTTGTAAGTGAGTCTGATACCACTAGCAGTGCTAATGTATCTAATCACAAAAACAAAAGAAAACAAAAAAGCGTTTTGCTTCTCAGTGGAGCCATGTACCACCATACATTTAAGATCCTCTAGCATTTCAAACCAGAAAAGTGTCGAAGTTAATGTAATTCTTGCCTTTCATCATATTTCATCACAAACTTGATTTTCCTTTGTTTAGTAGTAAATCATACCATTTACAATAAAAGACTCAAAACCCCTTCTCCCCTCCTTACTGCTACAGTCTGACTAAGGTTTGTTCAGTCTGCTTGCATCAGAATTTAATGACAAAGCCAAAAAAACACAAGAGCTTTCAGAAAAAGGGAAAAAAAACCAACCAAAAAAACCCAACACATCAAGAAGTCTGGCCAGTTCAGAGCACTGTGCCAATAACATGCAGTAATCATTTCAGCATCTGTTCATTTTCTCCACTTCTTCAACATCCCTGGTCTTAAAGAAGCTGTATCTATCTGCTTAATGAGACCTATAAAAGTTTCCCTTTCAATCATATCAGGGTTCACAACAGTGGCATCACAACAGCACCTGCATACCAGATACCTAAAAACATGAAAAATTTTGCCTCACTACATGCCATGTGCCCTTATAAAATAAAATAACAACAACAATAACATTATTGCATAAGGCACATTAATGGGTTAAACATCAGCTACAGAAACAGTGCATACTGAGTGCTCCCTCTCATGCAAAACAGTCATCACCCTCCTGTTCAAGAAACATGGATAAAGAAATTCACTCCAGCTTAAAAGATTTTACGCATTTCACTCTGGGGACATACTCATTTTCCAAGCAGTCCTGGAAATTCTGCTTCTCAGTAACATATTCTCATCTGTAATGATGACACACTTTGACATTGCTGGTGATTAACAATTCCAAAGCAAATGTGGATGTTCCATTAATAAAAATACCAAAATCTTACTTCACGTATAATTAAATGCAGCTTTGTGCTTGGCAGACTCCAATAATTTTATCCAAAACACATCCTGATGCTTAGAAAAAAGTTTAATAAACTTTGAAGTTCCTTAAGCATTTGCAAGCATTCAGAAAAACGAAAAAAAGTTTTCTCCCCCCACCTCCATATACAACTCAAACAAAAGAAACATCTATTGCCGAAACACCCTTATAATAGGCTTCATTGTGTAATGACGGAGCTGGGGGAGGGCAATGGAATTACTTTATTTCATTCTTAATTGTTACATTTTACACCAGCAAAAGCTCTATAGTGCAGATTTTCTATCAACACAGTTGAAGAATTTCTGGAGCTGTAGTCCCTTTACATTACTGTGCTCAACATCCATGCATTAAATTGGGAAGAGAAGAATTTGTTTGATTTGGTAAGTGTATTCAGATCCTTCTAGTAGTACACACTCAACCAGAAAAGTTTGTAAAAAAAACCGAAAAACCTCGAAACAATAAACCAAAAACCAAACCCCAAACAAACAAAAAAAGCTAGGCCACACAAAAAGCAGAATGAATTTTTTGCTTCTATTAATAAGAATTTATTATTTATTCTGTACCCAAGAACAAACTGACATATACTCTACTCCCTGAACTAGAGTCTTTGCAATAACAACACCAATCTTTTCTGTATTCCATTCCCACTGATCTCTTCAAGAAAATCTACTCAAGACCATGCACATCTCATCCTCTCATTCAATGTAGAACAGACTCCAGGCCCCTTCCTCCCCCAAAAGTACACATATTGACACTATTGTCAGGTCTATGAACTACAAAGAAAAAGATCTCCAAAATCTAAGAGATTTTCGGCATCTCTTAAATGCACACCTAGACAAACCCAGCACTTGCAATGCCAATATGCTGCCAAATACAGAAAGAACATATTCATATGTAACAAAGAAATATGTATGTATTTTGGCAGTATAAATGTCACAGGTTTTACAAATATCATTGGCATGAGTAGTTTGTGTTGAATTATATCCATACCCCTCACCTGTGAACCTGCTGCTGCATTATTTATAAGATGATTGTTGGGATGAGAAATCCAGAATGTTGAGACTGCCCTGAAACGTTATGCAGAAATAAGTTATTATGAAAAAGATACAGAAATATCTCCCCTTCCCAATTAGGACACCAGCTCAACTGATGTCATTATTTCACATATGAAATAAAATTCACAAACCCTCCCCTCATTAGAAGTCAAAATTTCCCCATTTAGAAGTCAAAAATGGTTCTTTTTTTAGTTCAGTTCCCAGTATTTTATTTTATGTTGTTCACATACTCCACGCAATTGTCATGGAATTGTCAGAGTTGGAAGGCACCTCTAGAGATCACCTAGTCCAACTTCCCCGCCAATGCAGGACTGCCTAGAGCACATTACTCAGGACTGCATCCAGGCAGGTCTTGAAGGTCTTCAGAGAAGAGGACTCCACAACCTCCCTGGGCAGCCTGTGCCAGGGCTCTGTCACCCTCACTGTAAAGAAGTTTCTCCTCATATTCAAATGGAACTTCCTATGTGCCAGCTTGTGCCCACTGCCCTTTGTCCTGTCACTGGGAACCACTGAGAAGAGTCCAGCTCCATTCTCCTTCAACCCACCGTTTAGATACTTGTAAGCATTAATAGGGTCTCCCCCCTCAGTCTTCTCTTCTCCAAGCTAAGGAGTTGCAGCTCTCTATGATAAACTGTTTCAATAAGCTTCTACAAGTATGCAGAAAAACTAGTAGTGACAACTTGAGAATTGTATGCCTTTACACAGAAGTAAAGTTCCATCCTTAAATGTTTGTTGAACGAGTATTACAAGAAACAACAATCTTCCTACAAAACAACCCATTTTCTCTCTTCAATAAAAGACTAAACACTAATTTATGTTTTTTCTTCTTAGCATTACTAATGTGAACTACATTTAAGGTGTCTGAAGTAATTAAATTATACATAAAAATGCTCCTTTCTTCATATTGCCAATAATTTATCAGCAGTTTAACTGCTGCAGCTGGTTTGGTTTTACATTTTCACCATTAAATACTCACATGCAGTCTGTGGCTGGCATTGGGACATAACTTCCGTACACTTTATCCCTAATACCAATACACATGCTGCTGTTTCTATCCGTAGGAAGAAGAGTGCCTGGTTTCGTGACTAGCCCAAGGTTGTGGAAAAAAGTATTCCGCTGCTCAATGCCATCTTCTGTGAAGAAACAGTGACCTAGTGTGTCATAGCCAATGGTGTCCTTTATCTGCAGAAATACAAGTTCATTATGTCAGTAGCAATAGCATTTACTGAGATTTATTTGACAAGTACCATTTAGTTTTACTGTCTTGGCACAGCTGCAGAGCAAAGCTTCAGTATCAGCAGTTCAGATTCAAGCATCCAGTTTTATTTATCCCTTACAAACACACTACTATCTCTGGAGAGCTTAGCTGCCTGGAAGAATCTGAAAAACCAGAATGGTGAGATCTGTTAAAAAATGTGATACTGTTCACACTTTGCTCATTTCTTCGTTGCAATACTAAAGCGTCGCTGAACATTAAACTCGAGGAACAGAAGAGATTAGTTTTGCTCTAAGTGTTCTTTATAACGTTTTAACACGGTATGTTTTACTCTCCTTGCACCTACCAGCAAGCCATTAGTTCCATGAACAGTCACACATCTGGAAAAACAGTGATGAATGGAAAGGCCTTCCAGGTAAGTCTTAAAACTATAACCTCCTTTTTCATCCACATCCCCACAAAGGTGAAAGTGAACAGGGTAACTTCCAATCTGCTGCTGGCCCATTTGCTTCAATTCCACATAGGAGAGATGAACAGATGTAAAGTTCTTCAAAATCTGAAAAGTATAATGAGAAGTCCAGAATGAATAAACAACTATTTGCTTTTTAACCAAGAAAAATTTAGGTTAATATGTCATCTATACCAGATGTACAGAAGTTAGATGTACACAGTTACCACAGGCCAACACAATAAAAGTTAGAACAACCACTACTGTCTTACTCTACATCCTTCCTTGTAAAACAGTATCCTTCATAAATAAGTGTAAAAGTTAAATTTCCACCTTGCTAAAACACATCAAATTTTCACCAGACATGTTGCCACGCTTCACTGTTTGATCTACACCGCCTAGCATGTTAAATATTCTTTATGTATAAGCACATACTGTCCAAATAAACAGAAGTCACTCATACCAGGGCTCTTCTACACTGAAGCTAAACCAGTGCAGCCTGCCTGGGACAGGTTTAGTTCAATAAAACCACAGAATAAGAGATTCAGAGGAACCCCTTGAGATAACTTGCCAATCACCTGCTCAGCACAGGGTCACCTTAAAGGCAGCTGCTCAGTACATTGCTCAAGGAATAGTTCCAGCCACAGAGATGCTCATATGACATCAACTAGTTCTTCCCTTTCATTTTCCTGATATCTATGCAGAATTTGCCTTGTGGAACCTTGGACTCATTGACTTTTGTCCCATTGCCTGTGCACCTCCAAGAATTGCTCTGGCCTCTGAATGCTCCCCAGTGCCTGAATGGAGCAACAAGATCCCTCCTCTGGGCCTTCCCCACACTGAACAAGCCTTGTTCTTTCAGTTCCTCCTCACTCATCATCATGTACTCCCACCTTCACTGGACACACCCCACTGCATGTACGTCTTTTTTTGCAATGGGAATCCAAAACCAGGCACAGCAGTCCAGAGGAACTTGATTGCTAAGGAAGATATGAAATTGCCTTCAGGGTCATAAAACTTCACAGTAACATTACCTACTCCAAACTAAAATGGGGTCTGTACAAGTAACACAGGAAACCAAAAGTATTTTCTTCCACCTAATCTGCTACAAAACAGAAATCAAGCGTAACAGCTAAACAGCAGGGAGCTAAGCTGAGAAAAAAAACTTTTTATTATTTCATTAACTTATCTCTACTGTGCATTTATCAAAAGTAACCATTTTCACACGTACTTTGTACTCCAGGAATACTAGTAATATGGACTGTAACCCCATGCTCTAATTGTACTCCTAAGGTCTGCATGCCTAAAATACAGGGATATGGTCATAACCAAGCATCCCTGATATCTCTGAATCTTAACATTTAAAAGCACTAGCACAGTTATAAAACTACAAACCAAGGCCTCTCCTCACTGTTACTAAGCCTCCTTTTATGCTATTGCCCCAGTGACCAGCTGAAAATCCAGGATGATCTAAACCCCTGAGGCCATTAACATTTGCTAGTGCCCAGGCTCCCTCTGCTTGAGCACACAAAATTAACATGAGCCGAAAATGCTTTTACTGCTGAAGTCTAGGTTTGGCAGCAGCTACTCAGCTACTCCGAACAGTCTCCCGGGAACTGTTTAACAACTTTGATGACTCAAAATGTTTGCTTTCTGTCCTATCTTCCAGACATCTGAGAGGTCTTCTGTATTTACACTGCTGTGGCAATCAAGGTCACACTTTGCAAGATTCACAGCTTGTCATTATCTTCTTTCATTATATTATCTTAAATACAAAGGAGTGCTTTGAGCCCACCTACTTAGCTTCTACAAAACAAAAGCTGCCACACAGCAGGGAAGAGATTTATGTCCACCAATCTGAAACTAAAATCTGCATCCAAGTATATTAGATTGAGAAATTTAAACTGTGATTTACACTGTGACTAGCACAGAATGAGCACAAATGCATTTGCATTTAAAATACAAGGACTCAAACTTCTCCAGCACCAGTGAAGATGTGATACACTGCTGGACACCTTACAACATTTCATGCATCGATATCACTTCCTCCAATTCTGCAGACTAAGTCTTACTGAGTTAAATATAATTTTGGGAAAGCTGCGAATGAAGTAACTTCTATGCAGAGCAAATGCATGAATTGATGGTCTTTATGTTTTCAACTTCTTCCTGGTCTATCGTTTTGTCCTCAATATGGCTTTACATGACAGAAAGCTACTTTAAAATGTTTTCCAGACCTTGATATGTCCACCAAATGTATCATAATTGAAGAACCGACACTCCTTTTCACGATAGCAGGTATTTTCTGTCTCTCCCTTGATTAAGATGTTCCTCGTAAGAACTCCGACTTCCGCCCTCATGTCCACTCCATCAATAATTTCTCCAACATGAGGAAACTGAGGATTTTCTGTCCAAAAAAAGAAAAAAAAAAAATGTTGTCATTGATTAAAACTGAACTTCTTTTATAAGCCAGCTATTTGCAGCAACAAAACCCCTGCATTCTAATAGCTTAACATGCTGTCCTCTCTTAGCTTTTCCTATGCTAAGGCACACAAAACACTTGTTAGACAATAAACATTAACCAGCTAATACCAAGCAAATTCACTCCTTCCATATTGCACTTGGCTCAATGATAGATTTGTCATCCTGCAAGATGCTTCACAAGTATGCTACTCCATGTTTCCTTCCAAAACAAAGCGCCATCTATGTAATTTTTCTTTCAGTAGGACAACTAATCCTAAATAAATGCCAACATTTTATTTGCAAATGCATCTTAATTTTAGTCAAATAGCTTGTGAACAGAATGGATAAAAAACAATAAAAAGTTTAAATAAGTCTAGGGTACCCCGAAAACTTTTAATGAAACATAAATGGGGGTTTCCTTTAAAAGAAATGCCGTTAGCTGCTTAATCTGCTCCAAGGCCAATATCGTACATTTTATGCCATTTTGTAAATCTTATTAAAAATAAAAATAATATATATCTATCCTTTAAAAGCAGCTGCTTTTTCACAGTACAGGATGTCCAAGATGAAACAGAATTTGTACATACACTATTCATTGGTGACAAAAACCTTCTTAAATTTCATACTGCAACCTTTAAGCTAAGCTTAATAACACATACAAATGGGACACAAGAACAAACCCCAGGAAATGTCATGCTTAATGGCACTAAGTTATCACTATGGCTTCAGACACACTGGTATCCTCCAATGAGTAATACAGTGAACTTGGATGCACTTTTTCCATATCTGGGACTTCACAATGCAGTAAAACCCATACCTGACCCATGCTAGTGAATACTGTGGGATGCAAACTCCACATACAGTCAGACACTTAAGACATGGGAGAACAAGAAACTTTGAGCATGTTCACAGAAAACTGAGAATGGAGAAAGGGAAGATAAGAGTGACTTGCAGAAGAAGTCGCACTGTACAGAAGTGAATGGGACAAGCCCAGGCCCCGAAGAGCACTGATGGGCTGCTGCAAGGTAGCACTGCAAAATAACATGACTTAGTTTGTGCTACAAATTGATGCTGCAGCCCACCAGAATGGAGCGAGAAGGGAAGCTCAACAGGCTGGTGGACCACCAGGGAGAAGGGTGCTGGCACAGATGGGGCATGAAGTGGCAGAAGGGAAACACAGATGTCGGCAGAGCAGGGGAGCTGGTCCCACGGGAGGCTCTTGTGAAGTCAGGCAGCATGACTCAGATAATAAAAAAGGAAATAGTCAACAACATGCATGACCATTTTGCGTGCATCACACCCAAAGGAAAAACAGATTGCAACTACTCAAGGATATGTGAGCAGAGGCTTGGAAGTGCCACCTATTTCATAAGCATTTTGCCGTTGTGGGGGTGGGTGGAGGAGCAATTGAGAAAAAGGAACAAAAAATGAAAGTTCAAATGTTGCCATTTTCTCTTTTCTTCCCTTCCCCTCCCCTCTTCTCCTTTTTTAATAACAGAAAAAATGATAGTGATACCACTTCAAAAGACTGAAAAGGCGCTACATGCAAAGGAAATGGTAATGACCACAACAGCTATTCAAGCATGTATAAAGAGAACTAGTGGAAAGACAGAAAGGAGCCAAAAAAGGAAACCAAGCGCAATCCCCTTCGAAAGGGACCATCCAGGATGCACTACTGTGATAATGTATTTCACATGAATAATCAAATGGTGATGCCACTCATACCTTTAACTTTGACCTGATGCTTGGTACACTCTGGACAGGGAAGGAGGGTGAATTCCTCTGTCTGATACATTGAATAGTCTGTGCTTGCAACCACAATACGGTCTCCAGGCTCCCAACTACTCACATCATCCAGAAGATTCAGTATCACTCCACCTACAGCTTCTACCTGGAAGCCTGAAACTGGGACACCTAATTAAGAAAAAAAATAATAAAATAAACGCAATATAAGATTATGTTCACCTTTATACCTCTATATGAAACCACCTCCAGTTTTCATTTTAGTATCATGATAATAATCTCAGAAGCTTAGATTTAAAATATGACTGATAAATTAGTAAAAGAAAATGGAAAAAAAAAGTATTAAATCTGTTCATAACAGCCCTTATATCTATCTAAATATATTGAAAATTAAGACCTTTAATGTTATGCTGTTCACATACCATACACGAATAGATTGAGCAAATAGTTTGTTCTGAAGAACTGTGTTCTCATACTTCATCCATAGTAAGGAAAAAACCCTCAGGAAAAAATCCAAAAAACTTACAGTAGCACTCAAACTTAAATTGCAATCAACAGTTCTAGTGAAAAAAAACATATACAATATTTTTTACTTCTTCCCCAACTGCAGGATTTCACAAATGCTGTCCTACCATCATTCCATTCGCTGTAAGCTTTCACAACAAACTTCTGACCATCCACTGTGAAAAACTCTTTCTGAGCAAGAGCTTTCCCACCAGTGCTGTGATTTTCATAGTTTCTCACTGATTCATTACAGGAAGAATTTCCACCACCTATAACACCAACGAAAGCCCAGGCTTGCCTATGAAAAACAAAAGTACATCTTTAAATACAATGGTCTCACTGGCCAGTCCGGCCAAAACAACAGTCCTTAATAAATTCTTTACAAGCAGGTAAAGAACAAGACAAGGGGCACAGAAGTAATATATAACCCTTTTGCTTGCTCTTCCAAAATATTTTTAAAATGCAACTTCAAAACGCAGAAGAAAAATGGGCAGCCCTCATTGAAAAGAAACATAGTTCAAAATAATTGGATGATCTATATACAAATTGGCAAATACAAGAGCTCTTAATAGAGACCTTTGGATACATTCTTAGTACAACATCCACTTTTTCCAAAAAGCACACACAAGAGAACAGCAAGAGAAGTGATACAGGACATTACTCCCAAACAGCTTTACTGAGGCACAGGAAGACTAGTAGCTGGTGCCAACATTCCTCCTGCAGCCTCCTGCCATCATGGCACCATGGCAAGTGGCATTCCAGAGCGGTGGTCAGGAGTCCCAGGAGACCACCCACGCATCAGCCAAGATGGATGGACACAGTCAGCTGCAGCTGCTAGTGATCGCTATACCGAACGGGCAATATATTTTGAATCTTTCAAGATGCTCAGACCCAGAAAAGGAACTGTATACTGCTACACAAACTTTGTGTGAGGGGTCACCAATATTTCTGAAGGCTGAAACCAAGGATTTTTGTTTTTCCTCCTCACTGGCCCAGTCAGTCTGCTGAATACTTCCTTGGCTGAACACTGGCATGGAGCAGGCAACTGTCCTGGATGTACTTCTCCATCCTACAGCTCTGCTCAACGTATCCAAGTTTTTGGAAATGAAAAACACACTGCTTGTCACAAAGCAGTTCACCAAGTTCAAAAAACAAGACTATTTTGCTGTCCTTTACTTCTCTGTAATACCATAATTATGTGTGCAGATGAAGTAGTCAAGATCATCTATTAAAAAGCCAAACAATTTTGCATCATTAAAGTTGAATCATTCACCCCAAATGAAAACAGTGTCAGCTAGCAGGACTGCTGTCTGTTGATAATGATCGATCTAAAGTCACATATAGAAAACATGTTCAATCCACTTGCTTTTATTTCTGTGGATTCATGATGTTCTTATTGATGGGGAAAACAAAGCCAAATGAAACTGTTTAGTGTTAACCTCTTCATAGAAATAGTATATACCAGGACAGCTTTCCAGTAGCAGCAGCAAACAATCTGAACAATTCACATACCAGCTTTAAAAAAAAAAAAAAAAATTATCAATATATTTTAATGCATGCTATTTTGCAGGAAGGGGCAGAAGAGGAGAGGGATGTAAAAGGAGTATGCACCTCCATGCCAAGATATCCCTCATAGCTTTACAGTGACAACCCTGCTATTCCTCAGCGAGCACTCAGGGAGAACTTCTTGCCCATCTTCCAGCATGGAACAAGTCAATTTTACGTGCTTACAGAGTCTCTACCAGCTAATGAAAATACACAACAATCAGTTCATCAGAAAAGGAAGAAAGGCTGCTTCTTTCCAGCTGCAGGCTGAAGTTCTTCATTTCAGACAAACCAGCAGATGAACACCAGAAACCCACACATCCAGGCCAGGTTGGGGCTGGCTGCCCAGCAACCTGAATAACCACCACATGGACTTTCCTTGGGAGGTTGAACCTATTATGGGACATCCAGTTCGCAGCACCTCTGACCAAGCTACTTCAGAGGCAGTGCTGCAAGCAGTTTCCACCCCATGACCACATGCTTACAAAGCCACTGACACAAAGGTGCCCCTGACAGGAACCGAGGTCAGAACACGCCATCCTGACTGACGTCCCAGCCTGCCTCTGCCAAAGCTGAGGGAGGAAACTAGCTGGAACACAGATGCTAGGGCATACTGAAGGGTAAAAATAGAATGGAAAAACTAAATGACCGATTTCCTGGAAAATAGAAATAGGTTATACAACACCATCTTAATGGAAACTGAAGAACAGACTGACAGTTGGGAGACTTAATGTCCCTTCCACTCATATCACTAGCCCTGTGCAGCTCAAAGTCAAGTTCAGAACGTGCACTACAAAAAGCAATTTACAATAACTAAACGAACAGCACAGCAGTTCAAGTTTCCTGCTTTAGTAATTCCTGTTATATCTCTTCTACTATCCCACCATCCAAACCCTGACCATCTGAAAAGAACGGTCAAAAGATACAGAAACACCTTACAAGTGTACTTCAATAACAAAATATTTTTATAGATCAATTCCCTTGCAGAATCAGTGGAGGGGTAATGGACTTTCGTTTCAGCAGTAAGACACTGTTTGACATACAGGATTAGCATCCTTTCCATGTATTCAGATTCTAGCTTGGCATTCCTTGCTCCTCCAAACATAAAGTCCAATGTATTAAAAGCTTCACTTAGCAACTGTTTTCTCTCTGTGCATTTGAATAAATACAAGAATTCTTGTACACAGTTCTGTAAAGAATAGTCAAACAGAGCAATTACAAATAACTACTAAAGTCTATCACACAGACACCTGTAACTGTCAGTCTCTGCACTAGCAAAATACTGCACACTGAGTATTATTACTGCAATACTACGGGCAGCACTCAGAATCAGACACTGTCAAAGTCTAGTGCCCCAAGGCAGCAGAATCTGTACCAAATCTGTATTCAGCGCCAGAAGGAAAATAAATTTATTTACCTGTAACTCAGTCCTCTGACAAACTTACTTCCCAGAAGATTTTGAATAGTCACTCGGGTTTCCTCCAGTAGATTTTTAGCAGCTGAGTCTCCTACAGCAATAGCAACAATGCGACCAGGACTCCCATTTTTCAGTAAGTTCTGGAGCTTCAAGCTTTCTTCTGCAAATTCATGAGTATCAAACTTCAGCACTTCCAAAATCTCTGCTGTGTCCTGATTGATCACTCTCACATTTAGTCCCCGGGAAAAATTCCTTTCAAATGTATAATGACCATAGGCCAGCCCTGAGAAATACATAGTCTTTGACAGAAGAGTCCAAGATAACTTCTGGTGCCCATGCAACTCCAGCACTCCTTCAGGGCCCACGCCAATAAATTTTTTGCCAAATTCTGGCACATCAGCACCTTCATTTGACTTCCCATACAAAATAATAGTTGCTTTGGATTTATAGCGGCATTTCTCTGCTCCAACATGAAGCATTCCACCATCCTTTATCAGGATAAATCGAGTTCTCAAGGTAATATTTTTAGAACCTTCCTTATCATCACCAAAAACAAGTAACCCTAAAGGAAGAAAAAAGTTTATGTAGGTCAAAGCAAAATTCAGATAGACTTAAAGAACCGAGTTCTGCAATAAGAACAACAGAAGAATTAAAAGATTTATTTTCCACATCCATTAATAAAGCTGTTATGTTTATATATGCTTAAGAATATTTGGGAAAATAACTCCTACCAATTATGATTTATATTTCTAAAAACTTCATCAACTTATTGCTGTTTTTTTCTATCACTACAGTAGTATTACAAAAATACCACAGTCCCCATCAGAAGACAATCAGATCTTGTACAAGGTAGGCTACTAAACAAGTCTTATTTTACTGTTTTACTGTAGCCTACAGAAAACCACATCAGTACTCCACTGAAAATACTCTACAGCGTTCATTCATCTTTCTAATGATATTCCTGGCCTTGTAGCAGGCTGAGAAGTAAAAGCAGAGGAACCAATGAATAAACAGCAACATAAAATTCCAATACATTTTTTCATGTAATCACAGAAGTAAAAACTATGCAGTTTTTACTGCATAGCATGATTTACATCTTGCCATTTCATACCTCCATCCTGTATAACTATAGAGTGTACTGTAGCATCTGAGTTCAGACGAAACAAATCCCCTTTTTTGATAAAAACTCTCTTTTCAGGATCTTTTCCAGGGCTCCAGTTTTTAAGACGAGGATTCTGATCAGGACAATTCTCTGCAATACAATGTGAAATTCATCTTTAAAGAAAAAACAAAAAAACCAACCAACCATCATCACATCAATCAAGGCAGCATTAGGATGAATACAAGCAAAGCAGAATCAGTCACCTACAAAGGAGTCCCACCTCCTTTTGTGGTTACACTACTGCAGACACTGATGCATTTGCATTCAAACAGTCAAAAGATACCTGAAAGGTGGCTAAAATAGGGTAGGAAGGCATTCTTACACTGAATTAAACTCCTGATGACCACAGATGGAACTGTCAACAATATTGTTGACAACAGATACTTCTTGAATCACATCTGATTTTTTTGATATTTCCTACATTAACTCTAGCAGATGAGAGGGAAGTACTCAGATCCTTAGGAGTCACACTGAGTACTGCATGTCCTAGGCCTGCTAACATGATTGTAAATCATCTAAATATCTCACCCTCTCTCTAGGTCTCTCCCTATGTGAAAGGCTGATCCCTTTTTGCTTTTAAGCATGCCAATGACTTCTTTCAGTGCAGGTTTGCAGGTAAGGAATAAAAGTTGTTTAGTACATCGTTTAATATATTGCTTAGTATATCAAAACAGGACAGACATGGACTTGTCGGAGTGAGTCCAGAGGAGGGCCATGAAGATGATGAGAGGGCTAGAGTACCTCTCCTATGAAGTCAGGCTGAGAGAGCTGGGGTTGTTCAGCCTGGACAAGAGAAGGCCAGGGAGACCTTACAGCAGCCTTCCAGCACCTAAAGGCCTACAGGAGAGCTGGGGAGGGACTCTTTATCTGGGAGATTTACATTATATGCAAGGAAGAAATTCTTTACTGTGGGTGTGGTGAGACACTGGAACAGGTTGCCCAGAGAAGCTGCAGATGACCCATCCCTAGAAGCGTTTAGGGCCAGGCTGGATGGGGCTTTGAACAACATGGTCTGGTGGGAGGTGTCCCTGCCCATGGCATGGGGGTTGGAACGCGATGAGCTTTAAGGTCTCTTCCACCTCTAATCATTCCATAATGCTATGACAGTATATTACTTAGTATAATGCCTTACTGGTTAGAGCAGTTTCCTGTGAGACAAGGCATTTGGGTTTAAACTTACTGTTTGTACTCCTTAGGAATTGAGCTTCAATGTCAGGCTACAAACCATGCAAGAGCAGACAGACACACACGCAATCCTTGCCGAAACCATGATGAAAGTCTGGCACTACACAAGCAATAACACCATACTACAAGGCCAAAAAAGTAGAAGCAGCAGCAAGAAGTGACAGGGTTGTGTGATTTCAGACAAAGTTAACAGCAGTGTTGTATTTACAACATGCACATCTTTAGCATATTAAGCAGCTGAGTAACCCAGCAGCATAGACACACTACAAAAACGGGAAGCATATTCCTTGGATTTTCTTATTGAAAGCAAAGCCAGACTGAAAACATTTTTCTTAAGCAAAAGACAACCAAAAAGATGCCAAAATAAACAGGTTAGCAGCCCAACTGAAAGTAAGGAGTCAGAATAGCCTTTTCACATCTTATCTTCTAGAGAAAAGCACCCACACATCTGCAATGCAACTTCAGGGTCAAGAAATTATTAGTAATAGTCCATTCCTGCAAAATCTAAAGAAAACAAAACCCATCCACAAGTTTAACGTAAACCAGCCTTCGTTTTGCTGACAGAAATCTTTTTCCTTTGGTGTTACTCTCTGCATTTCAAATCCTTTCCAGCTCAGGAAACCCACATAAACCAAGATTTGACTACCAGTGGGAAAAAATTAGCAGAACTGTATAAGGCCAAAAAACATCCAAGCAGAAATATAAAAATAAAAGCAAAGTAAAATCTTTTTGAGGGATCCGAAGGAGACAGTTTTTAGGAAATTGAGTTCAGCACATATGGGAAAGCCAGAAAGCAAGAAGCATTGCAATCAGCAAGACTGTTAAGCACTCCCTGGATAAATGCAAGTCTATTGCCTGACTCATGCAGAATCACTAAACCCCTTCCCCTAGACACCACACACACAAGTCCTCTGAAGAAACGCGTACTTCCTGGCTGGTAGCAAAGGGCAATGTGAGGAAACCATGAGTCAGCAACCTGATGTTTTCTGCTTAGCATGATTCACAGAAGAGAAGAACTAGTAACTGTAATTTTTTTCTGTTGAGTCAAAAACAATAGTTATAGCACAGTAACTAAAAAAAAAAAAAAAAGGTAAAAAAATAAATCTATTGTACATTACAATCCATCAAGGAAGCCAGCAGCATCAGAAAGAGGCACTCAACAATGCAAGCATGCTTCTGAAGCACAGTGGATCAATATTTTGGCAAGCAGATCTGATGTGCTCAGTATATTTGTTTTTAAATTCTCCCTTAGTAATTGCAGTGGGGTACAGGGAAACATAAGATATTTTGTACTTCACCATATGTTACCTGCAAAATTACTGATCAGATTTTACAGACCACATTCATTGCCTCTCAGTTAAGGTTAAATGAAAACAGAAGCACAGATCAGAAAACATTAGGTAGTTATGGCTTCGCCAAATTTGACCACTCATGTTGAAGATTTTTCCAAGTCAAGTGTCTGCTTCAGAGCATTTTTGTAGAAATGGGTCAGCTCTCTTTAAGGTTTAGTTGCTTTTAATTGAGTTCCAGGGCAGGAGGGAGAAGAAAGCGATATTTTTGCAAACAGTGGGGAAAAAAAAACCACATAAAACACCTTGCCAAGAAAAAAATTCTAGAACCTTCCATGTGCTGGAGCAAGGATATGAAATTTGGCAGGAGAAAAGTCAGGAAGCAGTTCTCAAGATGTAGTTAAATAGTTGCTTTCTACCTGCTTAGCCACCATGTCTGGTGTTTTTAAGGCCTTTGGGAAAAAGTTATCAGTGTTATTATTATGCTCAGCAGAAGTTTATCACAGTTTGGCAGCTAAGTTTTCCGAGGCTCCTGTTTACTCTGGGCAAGCTCCAGCCAAGAACTGCAAAGGCCAAGTAGAACTTTTCCCTGAAAACCTCCCCAGCCTGTCATCCTGACCCTGCAGCACAAGGCCCTGGAAATGTGGAAGGAAATTGCATTTCCAGTGCTCTCCCTGATTTCCAGTGTTCAGGACCCCACAGAAAAAAAAAAAAAAAGATGACAGGAAGCTAAAAGCAAGGAGGAAAAAAGAAACCAGCTGACAGGCAGGAACAGAAATGCAGACAAGTATCATTCTCCCCTTGGGGAACATATGCCGGAGGTTTAGGATTTACATTTACTACTTAGCAATTACTACTAAGTCTCACGTTCCATCCACCGCCTTTTAAACAGCCATCAAATATACTGACAATATGGATTTCCAATTAGCCCTCAAGAAGAACACACCTAGTTGGAACTAGTGTCATTGGCTGCAGCACCACATATGCTAGGTTGGAGCTGAGCATATTAACATTTCAACCTGTCTGGAGACTTCAGGGGAATTGCCATAACAACAATACTGCAAGGCAGAAGTTTCTCTTAGGTCAGGGTTTCCAAAAGCTCCTATGGGTGCGTGTTCATTGTTTTGGTTTAGTTTGTTTGTGTTTGGGGTTTTTTTTAAAGAATAATGCACGGTAACTTCAGAAAGACACTATAGCACAATTAATGCTGAAAATCAGCCTTGACTGTCATCGAGAAGGAGTAGGATATTGTAGAAAAGCAGTCACAACCTTGGGTTACTCAGTCATTACTTAGTGACTTAGTCCATAAGTCATTACTGTAGACAAAAAAATCCCATCTACTAAATCACAGCAACATCCCCAGTACCCCTGCTGATCCATCAACCACGTGCTGACCATGTATTCAGCGCAAAAAAATCCACACAACTCAATGCCCCTGAAATGCGCTACTGCGGATGAAGCAAAACCATTCCAAAACCATTTACACTTTTAAAAATGGCAAGCCTTCTCCTTCATATTATCAGATTTAAGGCATAAAGGGACTATTATTTTATATATCCCACAGCACAAGATAACTTCCACTTCTACTAAAGCCATCATCAAAATCTACAACTTTTAGTTAATTAAAAGTTTAAGTCTTGGAATAAAACCAGCAAGGTGGTTTTCCCCTCCAAAGTACTTCTCAGAGTCAATTGGCTGTCTCCCTTCAGCCTTCTCTTGAACTTCACTGTAACCAAAGTACTTACTGCAGATATGTACCTCAGTCATTCGGATCATGACGTACCAATAACTTTCCAGTTTCCCTCGGTTGGGTTTGTTGTTTGTTTTCCTTCATAATTATTAACTAACTTCACTCAATAAGAGAGTGTCACCACCAAGGGTGTTCCAATTAGATGCAAGCCTTCATTTTGTACCATCATCTGGATTCCTCAATTGATTATCTAATTTGTTCAGCCTGTGTGGCATTCACTTTGGAAATGGAATCTTTGGAGTTACTATGCCAAAAGCCACCAAAGAGTTTAAGTCTGTTGTGTTACAATAGCTAACATTCTCAATTCAAAAACCCTGTTTAGCTTTTAGAAACCTGATTTCTGCCTTAAAAAAAAAAAAAAAAAAAACCAAGCAAACAAAAAAACCCAAAAAACCCACCAAAACACCAAACCAACCAACCAACCAAAATAACCCATGTTCCAAACTATGCTACCAACCTTTAGCGACTCCATCACATAGCATAGCAATTCTTTAGCAATATTTGGCCAGAGGGATGTATACTTAGTGATGAGCAGTTAATCACATCACCTGTTGATGCTTTATAACCACTGACACATTTGGGAGGTTTTCCAAATTCCATGAAAGTTGCCCAGTTTTCTGAGATCAGCTGAGAAAAACGTCAGGGCTAATAGATGAAAAAGGTCCCCGCCCAATTTGTGTATAAACAAAGCAAACACACACTATTGGTATGGATTCTCACAGATTTTTATATGTTTTTACTTGAACACCCTTTTACTATGTTCGTTGGTTACTGCTTAAGCGGACAGTTTTGACTCAAATTTGTGAGCACATCAGGCAGCTTCTTCTGCAGACAAAAATAATTACACTTATACAACATTCATGCTTCTTTTCCCTTCACTAGTAGTCTTTATTTACTGTTACGCCTTTTTGCTCCGTGTAAGTAAATTAAATAATTGACAATAAAAACCATATGAAAGTAACTGATAGCAACAAAATGGAGCTGATCTTAGCCCCCAAACATCGTGTCTCTCCACGTTGAACCTGCAGTAAGCATTCTATTTTCCCACTTAATGTTTAACATTAATCCTGATGCTGTATTACTGAATTATGTTCACAGGGACAGTAACTTCTAGGACGACTTTGTTTGCAAAAGAACTTACCATCTGGAGCGTACTTTGAAGCTATTCCCAAAAAAATCCCCAGTGCAACAAAAAGTGAAAGGCTAGAAATGCCAAAGCAAATGAGAGTGTTTTTATGCCTGGTGGCTTCTGCCCGGCGGCGGTGCTGATCCACTGGTAAGGATGGGAGTCTTGTCCGGGCTTCTTGTCTTGCAGAGGTAAATTCGGCTGCAGCATGGCTCTGTGATGGCGGCGGGGGACGGAGAGGGGCAATTCTCCCTGGGATGTACCCCGAAGACCTGTGACTGCTCCCATTCTGCGGCCGGAGGAAAGCAGGGGAGCTCCCCCTGGCATCAGTGCCTTGCATGTTATAAAGTCACTGGAACATGCACACACACACACACAGAGGGGAAAAAATAAGAGACAGGCTTTCAGAATACAGAGACAATACATAAAAGAAAAAGAAAAGAAACAAACAACAACAACAAAAGTATTTTAAGCCACACGCCTTCTTAAGAAGAACAGCCACTAAAGCTGTGGGTATTTACCGAGTACCAGTCACTCGGTTGCTACTGGTCATTTGACATGGTGCAACAGTTTGAAACAATAGCATATATATCTTCAACAAAATTAAACTCAAAAGCATCTGGGATATGGGAACACAGTACAGCACAGACTATTTCTTCAACAGTTTCATGGGGTATTTTTCACAGAATGTTTTCACAGTTAACTTGTGTTATGGGATTAAGAAACAAGCTGAACAATGAGAAAGCTAGCAACCCCTTCTTCCCCACAGTTATGCAAAGAATGCCTAAATGTATTTCTTCTGCATGTAGAAGCTGAACAAATTCCTTATTGTTTTCCTTCATGGAAAAGAAGCTGAAAGAGACAAGCCTTCCTTCCACACAAGAAGCAGTAAAAAGCATTTAAATTTAGTATGTAAAATACCAAACACATTTTATTTATATTCACAATGATGCAACTTAGTCAGCACACTTAATTAGATGAGGCACGTAGAGCCTGCAAACTCTTGATTTTCTCACAGTACGGTTCAGTTGCAGTAGACGTGCATCAGCAATGATTCTGTAAGAAATTCATATGCAACTTGTTCAGCAAACCTCACAGGTTTTCTCATTGCTGAGATGCTTGGGTTAGGACACAAAGCCTGGATGCAACATGACGGCTCCAGACCTCTTATTTCCCAGAAGTGAGGGCTACTATCTTTTTCCAGTTGCTAGTACTATTTCCATCTTCTTCTGAAGCAACCAATGATGAAAGCCTGCCAAAAACACTGCCTGGCCCATCCTCACCAGCAACTCTAATTTAACACACTTTTCTGGTTTGCTTTGAGACACACAAAACTGTGTTTTACTGTTTTCTCAGGCTTTCTAGTCAATTTTGTTGTATTGTATGGAGTATTCACCAATCTGGCATGATTTTTTTTTTTTTTT
>VXBJ01001899.1:443270-454038 GCA_013400055.1 Nycticryphes semicollaris
TTTTTTTAACAGAGATGTTTTGAGAAGGCTGCTCAAGTTTCAGGTAACAGAAACCTAATTTTCTAAACCAAATGTTGAAGGGATTTAGGTATAAGTCACATGTATTAAATATCAAAATTAATTATGAAAGTAAAAACTATTAATAATGGAAAAGCATAAAGATCCTCTTTCTCTTCCATTAACAAAGGGAAGTCTGAGCTATACTCTGAAGTACCAGGCACGCTGGTGAAGAAGAAACATGACTATCTTATTCTGAGAAGCAGCAAAGGAGCCTTTTGTCTCACATGCTGCAAAATCTGATACTTCACAGTTTGAAGGCAAAAGAGTTGTTATTATTGAACAAGCTGGATCACCCTTTCATGGGAGACAATGCATCTCCAGATGTATGCACAATGGCAATAAAGCCACTGAAACATTAACTGGAGTAGCCATCCCAGAGTGCAAAAATTATGCCAAGTCCTCCAGCAGTGTTTCTCACACCTGTTCGTCGCAGCAAATTGATTTTCATCATTCTCCTTTCTGTTCTTTGAGAAACTATTTCCCAAGCCTAACCCTCTGCTCTCAAACGTAACTGCCCAATGCATTATGAGCATTACAGAACAGTTTGCTCTCAACACGTGCTTTTTCTGCAGTGAAAACTCAAATAATTTCTGTTTTAGGAGCGTTGTTAAAAGCTGAGTAGATAAGGAGCTTTTCAACTAATTCAGAGACAGTATTTATGTCTAACTTAAGAAAATACTGAAGTATCGTTTTGATTAAAAATTTAAGGAAATCTGATCCAGTATATCCAGCATTGAGATTTTTTTTAATAGTTTGGAGCACCAACTCCTTAAACCTGGTTAAAAAGTTTTCAGATAGGGCACGTGTCTATCACAGTAACAAAATTACTATGCGTTGTTCATTATAACATGATACAAAGAGTTATAAATTTGTTAATTGCTCAGCTATATCCACTAAATCCAGAATGGTTACGCAAAACTTAAAACTTACGCAAAACAAAATAAATTTTACCACAATTTTGCCTACTAAGGGCTTTAAAAGTACTGCTAGCCCTTCCAAGAAAACAGTAATTCATTACAATAGACAACAAAACCACTTGTGTTGTATTTCAAGCCTATTTTGTCTACTAGAAAGTATTCTGCCTTGTTTGCAAGCCTCATTTTGCAAAATGTAAAAGTCTTCCATCAGTCCCACTCAAGCGCAAACACAAGTCACCCCAATTACAGATGGAAAAGAGACTCCAGAATCACTGTCTTACCCATTACGAAATTAAAATAATGAAACAAACCCATAAGGAGATAATTTGCACAACCAAAAGATTTAATATATAGTTTTCCAGTACAACAGGACTAACAATCTCAACACTTTCTTCCCCCTCTTCCTCTGTTATTTGAAATTCTCCATCTGAAAGAAGGATCTTTTCTATCCTGTATAGCAGCTAGTGGCTTTGCTTTATAATTAAGACATTGGTAATCTGATTCAAATTAATGACTTGTTTATTTCTAGTCTGTGGAAGTCTTCAGGTAGCACCACACAAATGCACAAAAGTGTAATGACTAGCTATATGGACAGTTATGCCCTAGAAAGTGCAGTTGTTTCGTTGCACAAATACAGTCTGAGTAAAATGCAAGGGGGGGTGGGTATGGGGGAAGAACACATTTGAAATACTTAAATACCACATTTCCTTGCAAGTGAATTTTTCTATGTAATACTTTCTCCACCCAAAGTTTGCCATTTCCTTTTGAACCATGCCTGTGCTGTGTTCCTTTAAAAAAAAAAAAAATTACAAATTGGGGGAGCAAAAAATGTTGCTATGTTGGTATTAAAGGCCACAGGAGATGATTTGCGATTAAAAACACCAGAGAGCACTGGCTTCAGTCACCAGGTTCTTCTTCTAAACCCACAGAAGTAGGAGTCCTCCTTCAACAGCTTGTGATCCAGGCATCTCCTCCTGATGTTGCAGTCCTAAATGAGAACACTACCGCTTTTATAATTGCACTGTAATATATACAGGAATGCAGTATCTTATTTTGCAGCTTGCTTCAGAGCTATTGCAGTAAAAGTTAAGTTCTTGCACAATATTCAACCTCACGTAACAGAGCTACACAGAATTCAACCTCTACAAGTCTGTTATTTGCATGCCACTCAGTCAGGCTGCAATCTCAGTACTCTCAAACTTCTCACCCTTCAACAAGGTACTATGCAATATTTTCAAATCCGTTATTCACCACAGCTTTTAGCCAGGGCTACGCATAAGTATGTGCTGCCAGCTCACCACTATCACTACTACCAGGGAAGCTTCCAATGCACAGATTTGGCTAAAGCATCTCAGCTGCTTCAGCCCACTATGTACTTGTTACTACCTATCTGCTGGAAGGCTACACTATTTGCAAGTGTCACTCTTTTGCAAGAGTAGTGCTACTCTATGTAACCCAGATTTCTGCTTATGCACCCACAACATTAGCAAGCAAGCAAGTACTTCTCATATTCATCACATCAGTCAAGTAAACTTAAACCACCTTCAAAAAAAAATAAAAAAATGCAAGCTTGTTTTGCACATGATCTAAGTAAAAACAATGATTACCTGCAGGTCTGGCTCTGCCGACAGAGCATCTGAGCTGCGTGGACAGTAAACCCCGGCAGGCAGACAGCAATAAACCACTGAACAGGCTGCAACATCTCCAATCTCCTCACGTATTCCTTCACCACTTTTAATTTGTGCCACTGCTACACATTCTTACAAGCCCACATTATTCCACAGTGGCAGAAACTGGAAACATATGCACTGTACAACCACAGGATAACATCTGAACCTCCTGAGACGCGAGAGCATGCTCAGAAGGAAGCGCCATGCTTATCTGTTACTCAGTTCAAGGTTCATTTCCTGGAAAAGGAATGGAGTTCTTTCACAAGGTAATTCAAAACACCACCTGACACCACCCAAAATGCGGGAAATATAACAAGATATTTTACACTTTACTGCTGTCAAATGCTTTAGTGGAACAAAACACATAAAACGCACTAGAAAACTCTTGCACCTTTGCACCTTCTCAAAACTCTGTAAGCAAAGTACACTTACCCCTATGCAGTGCAAAGAAATTAATGCTTCCCTTAAAGCATGTTTTAAGGATGCATACTTCATGGGTGCTAAAAGAGAAACTAGAAGAAACCTCACTTCTATTGCTCTGAGTTATCACACACTACCAGCTGTAGCACTGACCTATTACCATAACATTTAATCTCAGAGTATATAATCACCATTAAGGAAAAGACTGAGGAAGGGTGGGGAAAAACCACACACCAAGAAAAATATTACCCCATGCAACATATAGCCTCACTGGTTACTGCTGCCTTCCTGGCACAGGCACTCCTCTGGTGTGAGATCAAAGGTTGGTGAGAAACCCAAGGGAAGGAAAAAGAGACCAAGAGTCAGTACTAAAAAGCTCCTAAGTAGCTACAATTACTGAACAGAAAGTGGTGTAAAGCAAACTCCTAAAGTATGACATGCACACCTTTACAAGCCTCCAAGCTGGTCAACTCTAAATGAGATACTACATTCAGGACAACATTTCAAGTGCCTTAGAAGGCTCCAAATCTTAACCTCACCATTAAGAAAATTAATGGTTCCCAGTAGACACATGCTCTCCTATCTGGTTCCACATTTTCTTCCACTACCTTATTTCAAAATTACACCTATTCACTATGGTAAGAGACAGCATGTTTGTAAGAACCTACTTTTCCACCTGTGTGTGCTAAAGCTGGAAAGATTATGTGCACAGTAAACCACATTTACATAGTTAATAACTGTTGGAAATCACAACCATGTTCGTAACAGCCTGAAAAATCCCAGCTGATGTAAAAAAAAAAAAGTGTAAAAACTCTGAACATCTCTCACGTACATTGCTTGCTATGTCACCAGTGAGTCTTCTCCCTTGCCCAGCAGTTTCAGAAGGACAAAGAGCAATTCAGTGAGAAACAGATACAGAGTAAGAATTAGAAACTTTGCCCCAAAAAAGTTCTATAGCACCAGTTTTTCTGAATTTCTTGTGTAGTAACTATTAATTTTAGTGACCTTTTTTTTGCAGAAAATGCACAAAATTGCATGATACACAACCAAAGTAAGCTACTCAAGCTGAGAACCATATTTCCTAAAACAAGTCTTTCCAAAGAACCACAGATCAAGAGACAGAAGTGAAAGCGTGCATCATATTTACACTAAAAGGGAATGTCTGTAGATAGAAGAAATCTTCTTCAGCTAGTCTAATGAAGTATTTTGAGAACACTAATCTCCTTCCGAGTCAGAAGCAAATTTTAATCCTATATAGGAGTAGGGAAAGTTTAATCACGTATGTTTAGGCGATATGCAAAACTATTTTGTTATTCTCTATGAATTAGAAAGGATGCTGGGGCAGGGGGGAAAGGATGGTAAGAAGATTGCTTCCCAAGAGAAGACGACAGGTAATTTGTAGCCTGTGGAATATGAGTTTGCCTGTGGGAGCAAGCAGGAAGTTACAGCACGTTAAGCAAAAACACCCTCAGGTTCACGGCTTGCAGCATACAGAAGAGCCACGAACTCAGTTTCTGTCCTCTTCTGAAGGCGTTTTGTAGATATCAATTAGGCATGAAGTTGGAAGGTCAGAGGCAAAGTGGGTTTTTATACGAGAAAAATGGTTCCCCCTTCCAATGACAACTGGACTTTTGTCCTTCACCAACAGTTTGTGTGAATGAGCTCTGAAGCAGCACTTAGTTTCACTGACATAATTGTCAAGAAAGCATTTGATACAGCAAATGTAACATCTAACTCTTTATATAAAAGTTTATATACAAAATTTAGGGATTTTCTTCGTTCTTCTGCAGAGAAGCATCTTAATGCAGAAACTCCAGGGACAGGTTGGTCTTTTCCAGTTCCTGGACACTAAATATTATCCTGAAAGTAGTCAAGTGTTCTTAGCTGACACCAAGACACTGCTGCTATTTTCATTCTGCTCCAATATATTTGTAAGGTCTTCAGATCTTGACCATTGTAACAAAGAAACATAAGCCAGAAACTACAGCATCGAACCATAGTCTGTCTAAAATGACGCCTGACACCTAGAGTGACTTCATTTTTTTTTTTCTTTTTTAACACAGTCATTCTTTATAAATCACTTACAAATTGGGGAACTCTATTCTGTTTTTCATTCATTGTTAAAACAGTAGCATGTTCTGCTGGGGGAAGTTATTCAGAATAATTTGTTTCTTTGCATACGAGTGAATTGACCGATGACCTAAATACAGAGGATCCAAGAGAACGCACTGGGCAATACGGCCCATGTGCGGAAGTAGGCAATGCAAACGGAATAATTTTTACTGTTTCTCTCACTTTCAAAAATTAAAAATTTAATAACTCGTATAAGAGATCAACAGTGGAAACTTGTGTTTTAATTATGCATCTGCCATTACCTTGCTGCATGAGTCACAGCTTATTTGGGCCCCAAGCCTGTAACGTGAGAAAAAAACGGTCACTAGCCTCACAGGGACATTGTGAGGGTTAGTTTACAGAACACTTTGGTCTCCCTCAGCTCAGCGATGCATCTGAGTACAAGCCTACTTTTAAGCAAATAAATAGCTCTGTTTAAGTCAACAGCTTCCACTCAAAAGTAGTGGATTTACAGCATTCACCTTAGAGAACCAGAAGAGGATAGTAAGGGTAAAAACTAAAACCATGAAAAAAAGAATTTAACTTTTTTAACTTCTCATATTGATAAGAAGTGGTATCTACAGATATCTGCAGTCTCTAAAGAACAAAAATTCCACCCAAAACAGCTACAGCTTAGGACTTAACTGCAGGAAGTTTTTCTATGTAATGGCAACACACTACAGAGAAGTGGAGTCCAGTTCTTGAAACACTGATTAAACAGTTCTACCCTGCAGTCCATTCAAGGGGAAAAAGGTGAGATTAGATATCTGTTTTCTTCTTACTGGACTAGAAAAGCTCACATAAATAGATTATAAGCATATGTGATAGCACAAAATATAAGAGGCAGTAGGGAAAAAGTTAGATCCCATATTTAGATTTGGTCAATAAACATAAGTGCTCCAAGAAACCCCTGAATGTATTGATAGAATCACTTAATAATCAGTGGGTTGTCATATTTAAACTTTATTGAAAACACAAATCACTAACATAGCGTGCTCCTTTTATGCCATTGTTTCTTGTTCATCCTGGTTCGTTTTACTTATCCTGGTTTTCTCCTCCTGTAAATCTCTCGAGTTCTTATAGTTTCCGACTTTTTTTTCAGTCCAACTCAAATATCAATAAATGATATGCCACCCATTATTCTGCTTACTTAAGAATTGTCCCTGCAGATTTTAACTGTGCGTTAGCCACACAGAAAATAAGGCTGCTTGAGAAGCTGAATTGCTGTAGCTGCACACCCACATTCTTTTAGAGTTGTCCTGCATTTGCATGAGCCAAGTTAGATGAGTTTGTATTAAAAGATAATTAAGCTAAGAGCTCCAAATCATATCCACTGAGCAAACAGCTGTGACGTCAGTACCTCTTAGCTGTTTGAACCCCCAAAGGATTCTTCGTCCTGGAGAAGGATGACTAAGACAGAGGATACATGACACTGGTCTACAAAGTCAGAAGTAACACTGAGAATGCAAATGACTATTTGTGTCTCTTCCAAGAGGGAAAAAAAAAAGACAAAAAGGAAAGGGAAAAAAAAGGCAGACCCAGTGGATCAGTGGACGCTATGGACTTTAAGAATTTACATAGGCTGAGAGAGCAATAGGATCACAGAAGAGAAGTCAGTTAAGGATTGTTCGATAAATAACGATGCCTTGAGCTTGGGAAGTCCTTGAACCCTAAGCTGTTAGAGGCTGGAAGCAGTGGCATCCTTATGCAGTATATTTACCAGACACATATTACTCATCCCTGTCAGACACGATGTAATTGGATGGATGCTTTGTTTTATATGATGTCGCCATTCTTCTACTATGCTTTAAGATCTCACTTCACCCTTGCCTTCTGCCCCAACTTTTTCAAATTCACCTCCTCTATAAGAGCCAAATATCCCCTCAGCTCAGCCACAGCAATCATCTGTTAATATTATCAGCACAAAATACACCTTAACCTGATGGCTTAAATTAACTTGTCAGACTGAATTACAGTAGCTGAAACATGGGAACAGTTTTCATTTTGCTGCAGAAATGATGGCCTCCAGCAGAAGGGCGGGTGCATACCTGCTAAATCCATGAAAGCACAAAGCCTTTTAAGTAACAGTCTTGTGAAAAGAGTTTCTACAGCTAAGCTAAGGCAGAATGACTTGACTGTCTATCTGCATGTCAACACTCTCTATAGCTCTAAGGTATCACAGGAGTCACAGAACTACAGGAGTGAAGACTCTAGTGAATAGCGTACAGCAATTTAATTTACACAACAATAAACCCTCTGGTACAATTTTAGAAAAGAAAAAAACATGTTCCACCATTTCCTTCTCAAAAAAATCACAAACAGCAAATTTGGGATATCTCATAACAGACGCAAGTCCTCAAAAAGCAAAACAGAGTCTTCTGATCTACCATTAAGCATGTATTCTTTTGAGCTGGTAGCTGCATTCATATTTTGGATTACTGTGGTAAATTCCTTCCTAGAAAACACCAAGTACTTTGCATCCAACAGCCAAGCCCTCCAATATCATACCAGATATAGCTAGTCATTTTGCATGACTGCGTTACTCTTTCCTTTTTTCTATTTCCTCCTTCTTAATCCCATGCACCAAAAAATTAGAAGAGCTATTAGTACATTCCCTTTTGTTAACCTGCTTCTCAACAAAGGAATAAAATCAGTTACAAGTTCTAAAGTATGCATTCTTTAATGTCTCCAGTTTTTCTTTTCCATACTGGCAAATACATCACTTTTCTCTCTCTCTCATCTTTCTTCAAGTTTTCTACTCCCACTCAATTCCTTTCTCAGTATTATTATTCCAAGAAAACACGTATGTGCATTTCTACACCCACATTTACAAACAATTCATTACCATTTATCTTTCCAAAAACATGTCCACTAAATCAGTAGTGAAACCCTTTTCAGTAAAAATAAGCTCAGAATGGATCAAGCTTAATCATGATTCAATACCAAACAACAAAGTGTAATTTACAATGCAGATTTTAATCACGTTTTCATATATACTTTAGCTGATTTTACAGAACTGCCTTGCTAGTTCGAAGAATGAACTTTATCACTATACTTCGGGCTATGCTTCTGTCACATAATTTTTTTAAATACAGAAAGTGAGATTTACTAGATGATAACTTCCCCACAGGGTTCTCTCATCAGTTTTACATCATTGGTGCAGGAATGCAGAAGGTGTAGAATGGAGCCGCTGTAAGCACCGTGGGACAAGCTTCCTTCCCGAGATGCATGATGTGGCCTGTCAGCTCATGAGCTCCTATAGCTGTGAGACAGCTATAGGGGTATACCTACAGCTATGGGGGCTATAGCATCAGCCACCAGCAAACACCAAGGAACAGGTTCCCCATCCTCCCTCGCTGTTGCCTGTGCAAGGCAGAACAAAGAGGAGGTGGAGCTCTGATCCCAGTGTAAGAGGGTGGTCAGTCTTCTCGAGGGTAAATAAGAAAAAGGTTACCTCATGCAGGTAAGATAAACATAACAGAGTCGCTGAATAACATCCTTGACATTTCTAATACCCATCTTTCTTACCTGTCATGGAGGAAAAATAACAATCTGCAGAATACTGCTCATTTTCTGCAAACAGGACTTCCACACCAAGAAGCTGAACTGACTGACTTCAAAATGCACAAAACCAGTCTGCTAGAACTGTTTAATATTAAAAATTATTTTTTTCAACATGCTGGACATATGATAAATGCAGTTAATTACTCTTTCTGGTATTAAAAGCAAATTAATAAATTAGCTGTAATTAAGGAGCAGTTTCTAGTGCAGATTGTCCAAGGAATGCTGGCATCTATTTGCGTCTTTGGTCATAAGAATGTTGTCTTCAAGTATTTAAATCGGACTGAAAAGCACCTGTCCTGCTGCACCCTATCATTATTCAAGGAAATAAAACCTCCTAACCTCCAGTACAAGCTATTCAAGTATGTATCAACTGAGATCTACCCCCTCAAAAAAATAAAAAGGCAATAACACAGGAAATACCATACTTTGTTCTTCAAGCTTCTAGGATCAATAAATCTCCTTGTGCTGTACTTATTTTCATATTCACACCTTAGAGAAAAAAATCACCTTTTTGTTCCCATGCCCCAGCTTGTCTACTTGTAAGAAATGCGAACTGTGTCACTAAATGGTAACTCTTCCAGTCACAGAACCAGTTACAGCTAGGAAACCTGCAGTGGATTTTACAGGACTTGCTGAAAACAAGTTTTTCCACCATCCTCTACTGCTTAGTGTCTCTGTCAGTTAGCAACAAGTCTGATGAACTGCCAATCCTCACCACCTTTCCCACAAAATATGGCGGGGCTAAAGTGTTAATGTTCACAGTTAAAAAACACCACCGTCTGCAACTGAGAAAATATCTACCCACATCTCAAAACAGCACACGCCACAGCTACTGTTCAGATTAGATGCTAAACTTCAGGAGACACTTCTGCAATCTCACTTTAACAAGGACCTCACAGCAGTCCCCTTGTCTTTGATTCCACCCACACCCGTCCCCGGCTTTTTCTTACTTTTCTTCCCAAATCCCTTCATAGCTGGGGGCCTTACTTAAGCTTTATATAAAACTGCTATTCCTCTGGATACTTTGCCCAACTCGAGCCTCTGGCATACACTGCTGGATGCTGTATTAGTAGTGAGAGAGCAAAAAAACTTGATCTGGCAGATCAGGATTCCACATTCATGTAGGCAGTGGGCAGGATCCATGTAGACAAAGCACCTCTGAGAGCTACAGACTCCAAAGAACAAAGATGAACCACCTCTCCTCCCTGCTGCTACCCGTGGGCCATTCCACAGGAGTAATATAGATAAGCTGCTACAAATCTTTTTCTGTGATTCATCAAAACTTGACAGATGACGTCCAGAAATGTAAAGTACTCCTTTATCTTCCTTATTGTACTGTCTTTGTCAAGTCCCTGGCACTATTTTGTTTTTATAATTATTCAGGAATACAAAATCTTGTCCCTTTTAAAGAATCTGTGATACTAGCATTTGAAATATGAACTAGGATAGCATCTTCAGCTTACATCCCTCATCGAAGCTGTGATGTAGCACAAAGGCAGAGCATTCATCACCGCACACTCCCTTTGATTAGGAGGGCTGAGGTATGCAACACCCACTCCGTCTTTTTCAAGCCTCTGAGCAAGTGGGAGCAGGCTGCTGGCTATCGGGCACAGTAAAGGAAACCCGACACAGCCCAGGGCGCTGGGGGATGCCGACTGAGACAGGTCCCAGCGGAGCCACTGTCGTGGAAAAGGTCCGAGTCCAGGCTTGCATCCCAGCCACGTTCCAGAAGCGTGGGACCAGGAGCGCCCACAAAAGCAAGGAAACCCTGCCAACACCCCTTTTTTCCCCCCACTTCGCCGCACCTGCCACCAGACCCCTGACCGGGCGCGGAGCCCCCACCTGCCGGCCAGCCGCAGCTGGGGCCGGGGCTGGGGCCGGTGCCACACGCCGCCGTCGCTGCCTCCTCCTCCACCGGGACGCGTTCGCACGGCCCCGGGCGGGGCCGACGGCTCCTCCCGGCATACGCGGCTGCGCCCGCCGACAGCCCAGCCCTCCCCGCCCGCCAGCATTTCTCCCTCCTCT
>VXBJ01001899.1:470230-486678 GCA_013400055.1 Nycticryphes semicollaris
AAAACAAAAACCCAAACAAGTTAGCATGGCTGATAATTCTCTATCACTTTTAATTAGTGCCGTATTCCAATACAAACTGAGAGTGGAACAGGTACTTGCTACCTGGAATTGCTTGCCCGAACTAAGAGGTTTCTTCCGCCCTTTAAAAGAATTTCACTGCCATCCTGGTATACACAACGACCCTTTCACTAGCCACATTTTCAAGTGATTCCTCAATGAGGAAGGTAGACAGTTACAAGCTTTCTCATTCTTACTCTGCCAATAAAATGCTGACTTTTTCATATGCAGCTGATGACACCTGAAATTTCACAGGACACCTCTTCCTTTCTTCGGGCTACTCTTGAGCTAGAACTTAAGTTAGAGAAGTATTTAAGATCTGAACATAATTGTCAGGTGAGGGCCATTTTTGTTTCCCTTGGACTTGAACATGGCCAAGGAATAAGGCAGCCCTGGAAAAGATGATGATTTGTAGACTTTGCACAGGAACTGGAAGGAACAGAAGGTTAGGATGATCCTTGTGGCTTATGGCTCTTCTAAACATTCAAATAATGCTAGCAATGGAAAAGCTGCATCTTACTGTAGGCTGGGCAAATCTAAAGCATGAGAACACTGCATTTGATGTCTGGTTGATTAGCAATATATTTAATATTCCAGTTGCAGCACCAAAATCTCCTCTGGATTACTAATGGCATAAACTTCAAATCATGGAATTACAGAGACCAAACTGTAATAATCCCTGTCACGTACCCCAAGGTACCCACCAGTTATGATCTCAGGCACCTGTCCTTGACCCTTCAAAGCCCCAGCATGCATAATCTCAGAATTGGTGCAAGTAGCAGCATGTAAGGAAAAATGCAAACTCAACCACCTTTGGTGTTGTTAGCTCCCATACCTTTTTCATTAGCTTCAAGAATAATTAAATGTTTGCCTAACCACCTTCTATAGACTCTCTGTTCTACCTAGAACACTATCACTTCATCAGAATCTAAGCCTTCTTTTAAAAATGAAGGATTTTTGGCTTCCATTTTGAAGCTGGAGCTGGGCCATACAACATTTGTCCTTTGCACGTTCAAAACACAGGAGGTAAATTAAAAGGATGAGACTTGGGTTAAACACAGGGATAATCTCAGGATTTTTTTGTGGTCAAGCATATGTTTTTAATATACTGGGTTGGGCTGTACTTGAGTTCACTGGTTCTTCCTTGTTGAAAGGACTCGTAAACATCCTCAGGGAAACATCTCTTATAAAACTTCACAGAATGCATTCTGTTTGGATCTAAATTCCAGCCACACTATCTCCACACAGTTCTATAGGAAAATTTTTTGTTTTTAAACTATCTCATTGATAATATCATTTCTATTTCAAAATGCAGTATTGTCTTCCTATCATTCTGCCAGTATTGTCTCACAAACAGTACAGTCATTAAATACTACTTAAAGGGTAGCAGACAGCTAACAGGATACAGACCCTTTTATCTTTGAGTAAACTCCAACCAGTACTCTGGCAGATGAAAAGAATGATGGATTTGTGTTTATAAAGTGACTTAAAAACAAAGCGCAGAGGAATTGCCTGATGCCACTGTGGGGAAGCATACTGAAGACAAGAAATCTTCTCAGTACAATTCCATACAAACCAATGTCTGTTTTGTAACAATTACTGTGTTATTTGATGGTCTCAACAGAAAGGTCAAGGAAGATTAAACATAGATTTTTGGGATCTACCCATTTGGGTCCTTAAATCACCAACAAGAATAGTTAACACCATTGACAGACTCTTGCAAGAAAACATGTAAAGTGATACGGAAGTCAGAAAAAACCCCACTTAACTGCAAGTACATGTTTGAAACACAAGTGTAACTTAATCCAAAAAAGATAATATAATTTGCCAGATTTCATGCTGGCATAAACTCCTACATTCCTACAGCACTCAAACACAGAGCCTTTCCATTGAACTGAAGACTGTATCAGTTAATCTGGCTGTAACAATGGTTCTTCAGCCTAGCATGTTACGTGTATTAATGTCTGGCAATTCGGGTATACGTCAGCAGAGGGCATAAGAATGTTAAAAAGCTTTAAATTGTAATTTAATCTAAAAATACCTTTCAATAATCTATTGGTTTAGCATACTTTTGTTCCACTGTTAACACTTGACTTTTTTTACTGATTGAAATTGCTGCTTCTGGGCATAAAAATGAATTTTATAAACGTTAAATGTAAATGTTGCTAAACAGAATAAAGAAATATTCTTTAAATAGAAGTCTATGCTTATCTTCTTACAGCCATTACCTTCCAGTAACCTTCGTTACATGAATTTCCACGGGAAAGCACATGGTAAAATGACAAAATTAAGGCAGGTGTTTGCAGTCTTACCTTTCTATAGAAAGTCCAGTATGATTTACTTGTGAAGTTTTGAATGTTACATTAATGAGCAACATTAAATACATTCAAAAATTAAGAGTCAACACATGTAAATAAATTATCCCTGAAGCAGTTAGTCTCATCTTACTTGTGCAATCAAAAGGATGATTTCAGGTCTAATTCAAAGGACTTACACAACTCAGCTTAATTTACTTTTTCTATTTTTCAAAGAATCTTAGAAAAATGTGAAAGACTTTAAATATAAGAAAATTCTCAATGTCTTTAGTAAACCCTTTTAGGTTTACTTTGGCTGTTGCAGAACTAGAAACTTCCAAAGTCACAGCCACCACCTTCATTAAGATTTGCATATTTTTTGAGAACTGTAAGTTTTGTCCTAGTAGCTGGTGAAAATAAGTCAACAAGAAGCTAGAAAATAGAGGTGTGGTCAGACTGAATGATATTATATTTGATTTTGACTGTGCTAACTAGTGTATTAGGATTTGTTTCTACACTGTACTGGAGACATTTAGATTCCACTGCCACAAAGAGCTGAGATAGCTCTGCACCTTGTGATATCACCAAGGTTATCAGAAATGTAATCAATAGCTTTGGAAAGAGCTCATCACAAAACTTCAGGCATTGCATTATGGTTTCGCCCAGTGGTCCCCAAAGTGTACATATGTGTGTGTTGGGGTAGTGAGCACACCCCAGGGTGTGTACAAGATAATCCTCTGGGGTGCAGGAATATATTTTTTTACCGTTAATAAATAAAACAAAATATTTTTAAAATAGTATTTTTTTATCTTTATTTTTCATCTTTTTTTTGCATATGTATNCTCCCATGTGGATTTGTACCTTTCCTTCAAAAATGTTTTGTTTTATGAAGTCAGAAGCTCTTAGCTCCTTTTGTATTTGTCTTCTTATTTTTTCCTTTTTCTCATTTTGCCTAGTTCTGTCATAATCTATCCGTATTTCCAGCATCTCCCCCTTTTCTGTCTCATTCTATATTTTCCCCTCCTCTGCCTAACCACATGCCCCTTTTATCTGATTTGCAGACCCATATTTGGGCCTTCCCATTGCCTATTTCCTCTTGTCCCCACCAACCCTTAGGCTTTCTTTTTTACTTTTTCCCCCTGTGGGACTTTATGTTTTCCACATCCCCTCTTTCCTGTTATTTTCTTTTCTCAACACAACATGGAAGAGAAATACTTGGGAGTAGAGACGTGTCTTTGTAGTATTCTGTTTCCTCTAGCCTTCTGGCTACCCTTTCCCTTGGCAACAAATCACCCCTAATGAATGCAGGAATAGCAACATGTCCCTTCCGGTCTAAGGTCCCCTGTGCCACTGAAATGCAGGATAAGGGATGCAGCCAGTGGAGTCTCATCCACTTCTGGAAGCAGGATTCTGGGAGGAGGTACTGCCTTGTGAAGCACCAACACAAGCACTGGGATAGCTAGACAGAGTGAAAGGCTTAAAAATGGAGCCAGTAAGCGTCTGCAATGAGAAATGGGCATGCACGCATCTGGGAGCTGTAGCTAAAGAGCAAGACAATCTAAACTCAATAGAATAAACTTCCTGAACTCACAGGTGGTAATTACATGCCAGAGCATGTTACTTTGATTTGAGTATTGCTACAGCAGCAATTGATACAGTAAATCCGGCAACACGCGACTTAGTGGTCAAAAGCCTTTGAAGTCTGAGGTTATTTATTTAGTTGTCTCTCTGCTGCTGCAATTTTCAAAAAGTCATTACCCTAAGTGTTTCAACATATGCAGTGGCATAAGAAATTATCAGTTAAACTGAAGTGTAAATTGAAAAATACCAATGCAGGTATTAAGGGATTTGAGTTAAATGGAAGGGCCACTACAGGAATTATCAATGTATATGTACACCTTTTGTCAAAAATATCACATCAACGTGTTAAAGTACATATCAGCTACCTTTATGAACAAGTTCAAGATTAATATTTTAATTATTACTCAAAATATATGCCAATACATGGGTTTACTTCTTTAACTGTGTTTAAAAAGTCTAAGTGCTTTGGAGAGAACGTTTTCCTTTTTTTTACATGCATCTTGTCAACTTCTTCATGTCATCTGCTTTTCTAGGCTAATGGTCTCAGAAGTCAATAAAAGTTTTTCTAGAAAAGTATTGACCCATAACATATAACAAGAGCTAGATTCTGTATTTATACACTTGGGTCTTCTCTCTTTATCAGATTATTTGAAAGCCTGTGAGCGTATTTTCAGTGATGCAGTTTCTTTGTGCAGTTTAACTGCTGCTTCTCAAATGGGACACAGCACTGGACAATGCAATTCATAGAACACCAGTTTGGAGGGGACCTCAAGGATCATCTGGTCCAATCTTTCTCAGCAAAATCACAGTCCAACACCAGATGACCCAGCACCCTCTCCAGCTGAATCTTTAAAGTGTCCACTGCTGGGGAATCCACCACTTCACTGGGGAGATTATTCCAGTGCCTGATTGTTCTCATTGTGAAAAATCTTCCTCGTGTTCAATCAGAATTTCCTCAGGAATAACTTGTAAGATGATTAAGGAGAGAGAGCACTTGTGTTACAAAGGAAAATGCAGTGAAATCTGCTAGGAGTAAAATGAGTCAAATGATGGCAGAACTGTTCACCAAATCCTGTGAACATGAAATGGAGGACAGTCATTTATGAATGAAATTTTTAGGAGATGGCTTTAAAACAGAGAATGTTTAAGAATGTACTTCTTACAGAGTGAGTAATGAAATTCTTGGATTTGTAGCCATGGAACAACAGTATCAAGAGTTCAAAAAGGGGCTAAACAGGTTTGCATACAAAAGAGAAACATATATTAAAGGGCACAGGCTTGGATGTACCCTTTAACATTGCAAGTTCTGAAATTCAGGATCCCAGTGGAGCATGAGGTCTGAAAACAGAGGGTACTCAGATCTGCATGGATTCTCTGACTATCACTGCTGCAGACAGAATACTAAGACAACTGAACAACTTATCTGACACACTAGGGCACTTTTAAAGAAAATTTACTGCAAGGAAAGCATTTCTGTGCATTATTTGATCTTTGCATATTCTAAACCATGTATAACTGTTATACATTTAAAGGAAAGAAGAATAAGTAATCCTGCATTTACTGTGGGTAAGGCCACAGGGTTACTGCAGAAAAACTGACATAGAAGAAATTAATGTGTTTGTGTTAGTAAAAATTTTATTGTGCACCCATATCCTATTGCTCCACATGAAGTCTACATAGTGCAGAAAGCTACAATATTATAAAATTTAAATGTGGAAACAGATGTCAGATATTCAGCTTCCATGGAGTGGATCAGCTCCCATCATCATAAACAATTTGCTTCTTCAATTAGACCTATGTAACAAGAAAAAAAACCCCTATGCACCATAAATGGGAAGCAGAGAAAAGCACTGCAGCCAGTTAAATCATTCACTGTGAAAAGGAATCAAATCCTTGGCTATGATAAAAGAACACATGATTGTCTCCAATAAAACTACATAATTGTACAGCAGCTATATATCCAACAGTCTTCTGTGCACTTCCAGTGATATATGGAATATTTGTGTATATCTATATTTAAAAATACTAATCAAACACTTAAACAAACACATACCTCTACCTTAGTGATTCCTGGTTACTTATAAAATCCAGTTGTTCACTGAAGTCATGCTGTACTAAATGCAATTCAGAACACGCAATAAAATTTAAATAAAGTAACACCAGAATTACTATTAAACATATACATTCTCATAGGTGGCCAAGTCCTCATATACCACACAAACAAAAAGATGATGAAGCAATAAGCAGAAAGTCATAATACTTCCGTGACACACGACTGCTCTTGTTCATATGTTTTTTAGATCTTGTGCTAACTATAAAAGATACTACAGCACAGAGTTCTGGTAAGTAAATTACACAATACTTTGCCCTTCTCTGTACAGCATACTACAAAAGAGTAGTCCAAATATTAAATAAAGACGTTAACTCTATATTTAGCAGCATCACATGCCAGCTTGGGTAGCAGAAAGGTCTGAAAACCCGAATGCCTCTTGTCAGCATTTGGATGTTATTACCCAAATCTTTTGTGACCATGATTCTACTGAATTAAAACATAGACAGTAACATAAAGAAAGAAATTCTTTACTGAGGGTGGTGAGGCACTGGAAGAGGTTGCCCAGAGAAGCTGTGGATGCCTCATCCCTGGAAGTGTTCAAGATCAGGCTGGATGGGGCTTTGAGCAACCTGGTCTAGTGGGATGTGTCCCTGCCCATGGCAAGGGGGCTGGAAATTCATGAGCTTTAAGGTCCCTTCCAACTCTTACTGCTCCATGATTCTGTGATTCCGTAACGAAATAGCACCATTCTGGGACACCATTTAAAACAACTGACCAGTGAAGTTCTGTTCTTATTCTGAATAGTGTACAGCATCTACTAAATGGACCTACCAAAACTTGATTTGTGGCAAAATCACTGCATCACATGTGTCTTCAAACTAAGAATGCTCTCATAAACCTGCCAGTGATTTTGACTTCACTCTCCTTAGGTTGGCTTACAACTCTTTTACATTTAAAGTGCATTCAGATTGTATGATCTTTAAAAGCAGATGACTTGCCCAACCAAGGACCCATGCAATGCTCAAGATGCTTGAGAAAGACTTACACTGTCATTGTATGTCTTTGGGGCTACTGATCAAATGACTTAAAATGCTGTTGTAGCTCACTGGATCTTTGGTATAAGGCTTGTTTAGAACAGTACAGTAAATCCACTATTTATCTAACTCCAGAAAAAAAAAAAAAAAACTTCAGGCAAAAATGTCTGTGGCTCTGTGGATTTTTTTTTCAGGTTTACTCCTTCCTTGCTGGTAAAGTAATCAGTTTTTGCGAATATTTCTTTTACATTATCCTCCTTCTTAAGGTTTTTTCCTTGCCATTTTACTAGAACTATGCTAGAATTGTACTTCCTTTCACAGAAAGAAAGAACAAGAGGTCTTATCTGAGAAATAAAAAAATTAAAACAAAGAAAAATAAAGGGGAAGGCATAGAGTAGAATTTGTTGTTACCATTATACAAAGGGATTTCTTCATAGGGAAACACCGTTGGAAAGAAACAGTCTATAGCTGGTTTACAATTAATATTCTCTCAACACAAATTGGTTAAGAAGTTCCATATGTTAAAGGGTTCCAAGGCAATTTCATGCTGAAATTTCAATATGGATCTACTTAAGCTCAATGGGTTTTCACACTAGTGTTTAACTATCGGAAAGAGCCTAAAGTTATCTGAACTGTTTAAGTGAAGGGGAGCCTGATAAACAGGAGTTAGTAGCTCCCGAAGAACTTTCTTTCTCCCCCCATGAGAATATAAATAAGTTTTCAGCTTTGCTTTTCAAACACTATTCAAGTGAACTAGAACAAGCTTTATAACTAATTTTATTAAAACAATGCAAAACAACCCTATCTCCATTCATTTTCCTCAGCTGCTTGCCAAGCATATAGGGTAATAGCACTTGTGAAGGCAATGTTCTCATCTTTGAAATTAAGACATCTTTGAAGCACTTTTTTGCTTTTCAGGATGGTATGGCTATACTTCACATTTAGCTTTTCAATCTTCCTTTTGCAGTAGGGTAGCAATGTGGTCTCTGTTGACACCGTCTGTGGTATAAAATTTGGTATTAAGGGTCAGTCTCAGCAACAGCACATGAAACAGAATGGTCTCAGGATTAAGAAATAAAGGGCTTTTTCTGTAGCTGCATTTTTGTTGCCTTCTGTTGCTGGAAACTAAACTGTTAAAAGTGGGGAGCGCTAATGAAGATAATACTTGTAACTCAAGTCTCCACTGCTGAGCTGCTGTGTGGTGATGGCACAGAAATATGCATAATGCCAACCGTCTAACAGATCTGCATGCCATGCTTCACATAGCCACAGCATGGCTGAGGTTGAAAGGGAGCCCTTGAGATCACCTAGTTCAACTCTTGTACTCACAGCAGGGTCAGCTACAGGTTCTGAATATCTGTAAAGATAGGACCACCCGTTGGTTCCAGTGTTTGACCACCCTCACATTAAAAACGAAAAAGAAAAAAAAAGTTGTTTTCTGGTATTCAGATTGGTTTTCCTGTTTTTCGGTGCGTGTTCACTGCCTCCTGTACTCTCAGTGAGCAGTACTGGAAAAGGTCTAGCTCACTCCACTCCCTCCCTCCATCAGATATTTACATACACATTTAAGAGCCTCCATCAACCTTTTCTTCTCCAGGCCGAACAGCCCCAGTTCTCTCAGCCCCTCTTTGATGGCAGATGCTCCAGTCCTTCAGTCACGGCTGTGGCCTTGCACTGGACTTTTTCCAGTACACATGTATCTTCCTCATGTTGCAAAGCCCAAAATTGGATCCAGCATTCCAGATGTATTTCCAGTCACAGCGTGGAGTAGAGGGAAAGGATGACTTTCCTTGACCCATTGGTAAGCCTCTGTCTAATGCAGTCCAGGGTGCTGTTGGTCACCTTTGCTGTAGGGGTGCTTTGGCTTATGGTCCGCTTGTTGCTCATCAGCATCCCAGAATGCTTTTTCTTCTGGTTTTCAAACACTGTTTTCCTTATTTTTGTCTTTAAAATATTAGTAATGGCTACTGTATAGTGATGTATTTGTATCTGTAGGACCTGGAATATTCCACAATGAGAAGTACCAAGTAACTAGCCCTGCTACACTCACTTTTAATTGACTGACAGTTACATAAAATGAGTTCAAAAGTATACATGCAAATGTTTTTTTCACTAAAAACCAAAAAACAGCTTGAAAAGGTAAGCATGTTCAAAATCAGTCAATAAGAGTAGCTAAACTAAATATACAGCAGAGTTCTTTGCTGCCACAAGCACACAGTGAAGAGAGGGGACTTTTTTTGTTTTGGGTATCTTTTTTAATTTGTAGCTGTGAATGTGACATTGCAAAGCTCATCCCAAGAGACATCACTTCTAGAAGGTAATCTCATGTTGTACATAAATTAGTTTTTTTTTAAAGCCGATTTGCCAAGGTTTCCAGAAGTAAAAAAGAAATTTACTTGTCAAGCATTTGTGTCTTAAAGAAAAAAAAAAGAAAAAATGAGACCATGTGGTTCACAAAATGCGCTTTTCTTTTTCCCTAAAATACAGACATTGTCTTGTTAATGAATGCTGAATCAACTCTTATTTATCATGAGACAATTGTATTTATAACATAAGACAAGAGCCCATTGTCAATTTAACCAAAATGACGGTTTAAAGACAAGACAACCACCATGTCAGATATTTTTCTCCTAGCTGCAATAGCTCAGAGTTGCTTTATGTACATCACCAGTTTGTTGCCATAATATGATTCTCAATACAAGCTAGGCTATGCCTAAAACCAGTTTTAATGCCTTCAGTAAACAACTAATTTGAAAAAATCTAGGTGTAAAATATAAATCAGAACAAACTGCAATAATCAACCATGCATAAGTGGTCCCAAAGAGACCAGAACCTTTACTCACCAGTGTAATCCAGCACAGCTGCGCCTACCCAAGACAAAATACTGTTAGTCAGGCCTTTTGTTCGGCTTCAACAAAACACAGAAACAAAAGCAACAAAACTGCTATGCCACCTTTTCAATTACAGAGTGCCATACAATTCCCCGGAGCACTCAGATAGTTCTTGTGATGACACTTGATCATTTGCCCCGAATTTGCAGTACCATCAGCCAACCCATATCACTTATCATTGCAGTTCTCCATTCTTTATTTGTGAATTTTTGAAGAGGACTCTCAAAACGGACTTCACTGATCGTAAAGAAAGCACTTAAACCCTTAAAGGTAATGTTTTCCTTCTAAATCAGAGATAGTAGCTGGAAGATAGTAAGAAAATTAAATCAAACTGTGTATACCATATGATGCAATAAAGCAGAGCCACACTATCTATTTAAGCAAACTTCCAATTGCAAAATCTTGGTTTAGAATTAAAATATTGAAGCCTAGTATTATTCTGCCAAATACTAATCTGAAGTTAGAACACATGGAAGCATACTTAAGACAACAAACAAGAACCCAGTTGCTTGAGAACAAATTCAAATTTGTTTCTATTCAATTAACAAATCAAAGAGCACAAGACAAGAAATCACTGATGATTCCAAAGAAAGCTAAATTTGAATTCATTACAGAAGAATATTTTAAATTAGCTCTGTAGCATAAAATCTGTATGCTGAACACCAGTAAGTAGTAAAATGAGGCATGGTGGTCAGAGGGCAATCAGACCAGCAGTTGCAGATAAGCGAGTCTGCTGACAGTTTGTAACAACAGGTTATTCCTTTAGTTCTCAGATTTCCTAGTGTAAATGGGGAGTTCCTTATTGTTTTGATATCACAAGCAACTCTTTCTATTTCTTTTTTAAAAAGGAAAGGAAGAACACCAAGTGTGTGCAATATTGTTTACTGTTAATCAACACAACTTAACCAAAGTCTTCACAATACTTGAAGCAACATTTAAATATACAATAGTCCCAATCAATAAATACAGGCAGAACAATTAAACTACATAAGGCCTTAAAATTAGAAGCACAGTGTGTACTGTTGGAATATTACTTTGTTTACAAATAGGCTACATATAATTAAGTTTCTTTTTCATTGTTTTATTCAAGCAAAACGCATTCAAGGGAAAGGCAACTTACAAAGTTTATTTTACTATGAGTTAATAGAAAAATGTCAACATTCTCTTCTTTCCCCTCCCTCCCACCCCTCCCAGGCGCAGTTAGTAAAATTTCCATACAATGCTCAAAAACAGTAAGCTTTTTACACTAAACATCCAAAAGGAAATCTGATCAGACAACTGCAATTTTGCAAATCGTTTATTACAAAGTTGGACAATCTTCCAGGTTCTTTTAAATGAAATATTGCATCTCTATGCAAACAACGTTTGAAACTATGTTATCCACAAAGCCTTCTAGGCTCTAGAAGCCCTACTTGTTTCAATGAAGTACTTGGTGGACTCAGTAGCAATCACATCAACGATACTTATGTTACAACAATGACAGCCTGTGACATTATTTTTGGCAAGATTAGGACTGCTGACAAAATTAGTGGGTAAATTTGTTTAATCTGAAAGGTAAGGGACAACGCAAGAACAAAACAACTAAAGTTAAACTAAGCACAAAAGATGAAAAATATGGAAGAAGAGACATATTTTGACTCCCTCCCCCTATAACTGGGCATGAGTCATTTCCAGTGACTGTCTATTCTTGTTACACACATTAGTATTTGCTCAGATTTCATGGCTATTACGGTTTTACAGAACAACTGCTGAAAAGTCTGTTATTTAATTTACACCTGTGCAACGGAGTAAGTCACAGTACATTTTGAGATGTTTAAAAAATATTTATAAACTTGTTTTTGATATGCTAAAGCATTTGGCAACATCTTTACAGCATTTGATTTTATATAATTAAAATTTCATACAGTACTCTGATTTATGTTTTTTTTTTTTTTGTACATCTAAGAAGAAAAAAAGTCTCACACAAATGTGAACTGCCAAGCTTGAATGCATGATCATGTAATTCCAGTTTACAACGCTGGCATTAAAACCTTCATTAATTATGTTGACAAATCATTACCTGTATATTTAATGAAGGCAACCAACATGATTTGAAAACACAACCTTCGGGTTTTATGTTACGTATTTATCAAGGCGTGCAGTTCTGCAGTGAAATGAAAAAGCACATAACTATACAAAGAAAATTACAAGTTCACTAGTTCCTGTGACACAAACTGTTTTAATCTTTCAAGGTACTGTCCATAGAGCTCCACATCATTATGGCCCGCTCCTTCTACCCACAGTGGTTCTACTGGTCTCTGGCAACGCTCAAATAATGCTAGGCCATGTGAAAAGTCAATTACTTCATCTTCAGTCCCATGGATTATTAACACAGGAGAGGTTATTTTAGAAATTTTGTCAATGCTGTAAGAAAAAAAGATTATATCTATGAACATAGGGACTTCTATTAAATATTTTTTAAGAATCAGGCTGTTAATTTTACTTTGTGATTACACAGCGTAAAGGATTTCATTCTGAAGTTGTTTAAATCATTAGAAAATGAAATCTTATCAACACCCTGGAAGCCAGTACAGTAGCACATACAAACCCATATAGAAAGGAAAACATTACTGGAAACTATTATGATGAAGTAACAGAGCAATCCATCTAAAAGTGGTGTTCATTACCGTGTCCAGTTAAATAAAAACAAAAAACCACAGCCACTGGACTCTGAATCTTACTACAGAGTGTTTCAGTACAAAAGTGTTTGTCAGAAGTGAAAGACTTTTAGCACTAAAAGTTTGATCATCTATGTGGAAAAAAAGAAGTCATATGTTCAAAATAGAAGTAATTCTTTGAGAACAGTATACCAGTTTGTAGTGGCCAACTAGTGGCATAGTTCTGAAATGTATGACAGGAATTTTCTTCAGTTAAGGTCTATGCGGTTTTCCAGTCTTTACAACTTATAGAAACATATGCAGAGGACTTTGTTCAGTTACCCAGAATAACAATTCAATGGACTACTTGCTTGCTTAGAACTAGTGATGCTTGGGGTCACATATAGGAAAACTAATAAATTCTTTAACAGATACCCACTGACATGATGAATGTTGTGAAAAACCAAGAAGATTTACAAAGTTCTATAAACTCCTTCAAATCAAATGTTCCTCATTGCTCTTATTTACTGTGTGATTTATCCCCAACTGCTTTTTAAACCTTTGAAAGAAATTTCAGAGAATTTGGTATATTACTTGTTTCCCTAGTCTAAAACTTCTGTAACAAAGAAAAATGCATGCAGAATGAAAAAAAAAAAAATATTACAACTTACTTTGGGAATGCATCAAAGCAATAGGTCTTCTTTGTATCAGGAAAAGCTACTCGCATTCCTGAGGTCAGTGGAGAATGAAGAATTACAGCAGCACTTTCATACCTAGCAGCAAGATCCACAGATGGTACTGTTCCTATACTCTGGCCATATATAATCACATTTTCAGGGCGTATTCCATACCTAGAAAATTAAAAATGTTAACAAAAGTTGCATATAAAGTGAAACAGACATAATCACCACACAGGAAGGCAAAAAACCCAAAACATTTCTCAAGATGAAAATTTATCTTAAAAATAAATAAATTATGAAACAGGAGCTGTGTAGAAAATCAAGCGAATATATTCTGTGACATTCCTGTCTTAAAGGGACAAATACTCAGTCTGCATTCACACTACTTATTTTTTTCCCTTATACCTGAATGATACTGAAATATGTGTTTATTATTTTTAAATACAGATTTATGAGTGCAGCTGTGAGTTGCATACTGGTTGAATGCCTTTACTGGTAACTCTAGTGTACCTACAACAGAAAAATAATTACAGACTTACTAGCTCTGTTGTTATTATCAAATTTGATTGGCTTTACTCTTCTGATACCTGATAAACCCTGTAAGCTCAGAAATATAGTTAGACCTATAGCCTGCCCATACAGAGAGTGGTCAGGATGTTACGTGTTCTATGCAGCAGCTGAGATGCTTCTTTCTTACCACAGTTGATTAGAGACGCAAACTAGCAAGCGGAATCCGCAGCCTAACCCAGAATTAAGACAGCACAATAAGCGCTACAAAATTAAAGTCAAAGCATCCTTCCTAGTAAGATGAAAACACTATTGTTTTTTCTGTAATTAACTGAGGTAAACGAGTGTAACGAAACATCTAGTTGACACTTGTGCAAGTCAGACCTAATATTTTTCTGCAGTAGTGTGGGTTCAAAGAGTAGCTAGTTCCGCAGCAAGGCTGGAAAAGCACTATGTTACTCTGTCACCAACAGCACCAACGAACAAAAAAATATCAAAAATTCACAAGTCCTGTGTTACATCAGTATATGAAAAACAATTAATTAAAAAAAAAAAAGAATTCAAGAACAACAAAATCACATTAAGTATTACTAAAACATAACTACCACAACAGAACTCATTAGGCAACCCTTGAAAATTATCATATTCACATTTCCTCATGTATTGAGTTTTACAAGATGCAGGCCATTGCACAGAAATTCAAAGCAAAACTTAAAAGTATGTTTGAAGCATAGATTTTCCTCTTTCCCATTATTCTTCTACCTGCTTTTAGACCCAAGTCCTTCAGCCTAAAGATAGCTAAACATTAACTGCAAAAATAATAATAATAATAAAAAAAAGCATTTACTGTATTTGGATTAAAATAATCCTTTCTCTATTGCAGTCAAACAAACTGCTTTCACAGCAAGTACCAGAAATCATTTGTTTCACAGACTGGAAGCTAAAATAGTTAGGCCAATCACCAGAATTGGTGGTTCAAATTAGTCAGACTTTTGAATATCCTGGCTTTAAAAAAAGAAAAACCCACAAAACCCCCCACAGCAACAAAACACAGAGCCCNGGCTTCTGAGAAGCTGGTGAAAAAGGAAGAGTCCAACTATCCTTCAGTTTCCCTCTCCCAAAAGTATTACTTTCCAATCTAAAATGGAGGAATTATTGAAATATAACTGTCGATAAGTTCTCTATTCATAAAATTCACCTACTCCTTTTGACAGTCCTGTAAACTGGTATAAAATTACTGGTTGACTGCACAGTCTCTCAAATGAGGAAATGCCAGACTCAGAGAAAAAGTGGCAGTAGTGTTGTTCTCTTAATCAGTGTTTAAGAATTACCGGCCATCCTGCAGAAAGGAAATGTGACAGTTACAGAGTCATATGCTGTAAGTAGCTGTTCTGGTGTCAAGAGCTCAAAGACATGCTGTGAAAAACTTATCTTTGAAAGCTCATTATGTTGAGTATAGGAATAATGTGAACACTAATGTCTACTCGAGTTATCTTAGATAACTTCTGTCAGAATAGACAGGCCTTCGGTTTATTCATGGTGGTAATGGTGGGTTGGTTTCTTTTAAGCACCAGAAAGGACCTTGAAATGAAATCTTTAAAGTAGCTATGCACAGACTTATCTTCTCAGAGAAAGCACTGTTCCTCGGGACAAGTCATTCTGGACTGAATCTGGCAGCAAATTTAGATAAGATGTATTCTGCAGTTTAAAGGCTGTTTAAAACATTCTTCTCTTTCCCATAGCAACTGAAATTTCAGTTCCAATACCCAGTTCATCCTTTACGTTCATACACGTATGTGCTGGAAAGCACATAAAACTCGAAGAGCAGTGTTTACTAAATGTATCTCTGTTGACATTAGCTTCCACCAGAGTGCCTGGGCACTTGCAAACTTCTGCTCTATCATCACGCTAAAAGTACAGGTTAATGTACTTTAAGCTAAGCTATCTCCAAATAGAAGAGAATCACTCTCCTATTTGCACCTTCAGCCATATGTTGCCCTCATTTGGCTTCACCAACTAGCTTAGGAACCTGAATTAATCAGAAGAGAGAGTGACTAAGTTTCTGCTCCTTTGTACTGGCTATCTTCATGGCCAGGTAAGAACTGACATGTCACTAGTGGGTTAAAGAAAGGAGTGAGCCAATAAATCTTTGTAGCTGTTCCATCAGACCACTCCCTAGAATCAGGCTCCAGGCTAACACAGGACAATTAATAAAGCCAGTATCATCTTCTGAGGGCCTACATATGTTGATCAAATATAGACGGTCTCTTGTAGAAGAAGCAACCCTTAACACTCCAGCCTGATCTTTTCAGCTTCTGGCAGGAAAAGAACTGCTAAACGGCAAAGAAATACTCTCTTTTTTCCCCACCTTTGTGACAAAAGTCACTATGTGTTGTAGCAGAAATTCTCTCACAGTTTCCTTTACATTTCTCTCTCTGTTAGCCTTGTGTGTGCTTTACTAAGCACTTATCTTCATGACAGTCCACCTCTTTTCCACACCTTCCACCTCCTTCTTGTCTTTTCATAGAATCACAGATCAGTTTGGGTTGGAAGATGGTCTAGTCCAGCCATCACATCATAGGCAGGAACATCATTCACTACATCAGGTTGCTCAAAACTCCATTCAACCTTACCTTGTACTTTTTAATTGGATATACATCATCTATATTGGATACTCATCTTATTATATAATTTTATTGGATATATATCACATTA
>VXBJ01001899.1:486727-501849 GCA_013400055.1 Nycticryphes semicollaris
GCATGCCTGGCTGTAATGAGCACTTTTGGATATTGGTTTGTTTTTTGAAGCTTCAGTTACTTTTAGCAGCAAAATACCAGCTGAAATTGCCATACTCTACTTGCAGGCTCTTTAAAGTACCTGCCATTTTTCCCTTGATATATTTAAGGGAGACAAAAAACAATTTATCTTTCTTCTTCTGAACAACTGCTGTTAATCTAGAAGACTCGCTCACTTTACAGTATACCATACAGTATATTATACAGTATAGTTTTTAGTATAATAGTATTTTTATATAAATATATTTTTATATTTTAGTATAGTATTATTATAGTATATATATTTACAGTATACTATACAGATATTATAAAGCATCAGTAAAATCAACCTCAGAATGATATGTTTTCATTAGTACCTCTCAGGCTTACACTAATGAAGAGGTGCAGTAGCTGCTCTGGTGAGGCCACTCTTTGTGAAGCGATTGCAACACATGCATTTAACCAACTGACAGCAGTGCTTGGGGCACATAGGAGAACATCCTGAGGGAATTTTCAATGCACATTTTGGAACCTTTTGTCATCATCCACATAACACATGAAATTAGAGCTGCAAATTGCAGAACATGAAAGGCATCAACATCCTGCACACCTTTAACTATCAACATTCCAGGACATGAATAAGATTGATGAGCGCACAGCTCTTCCTCAACTCAGATGCACGTTCCCCTTCTTGTGTATACAACACTTAACATTGCAAGAAGAAAAGGAGAACTATGTTTTATGAGAGGCAAGCCCATTGACCATGCACATAGTAATTCACAAACTGCATCTCCTCTGCCTCTGTCATGATGGTTTGGCCTTTTCTAAACTTTACAATGCTACCGATACATTTGTGTTATTGGCAAGACTTCTGTTCGTAAAAAATTGAACTACTTCTCCCTATCAATTTAAATAAAGCCTTAAACCTCCTCTAAATATTTGATGTTAAGGCACATGATCTTCTAGCAAACACCCCTCTACCCCTAAAAGTTTGAATAATAAAAATGTATCCCACAGGTAATTTATGAATTCTCAAACGAACACTTTCAGATGACATCCAAGTAGATCTGATATTATTCCTATAATTGGCTGTTCAAATTATGGACATTCTGTCCCCTTTCACAGATCAGTCTGATGGTGAGATATACCCTTCATTATACAGTCTGTGATAAGCAACAATGAAAAGGCTGTTTGGCTTCTTAAAGGTAAGTCTGGTCATGAGGCAACTCCAGCAAGTGTTCAAGTTTCTGAATAAGCGCCACTTGCTCTGCATTTGCCTGGGGCTGGTTAAACTTTTCCACCCTTGCTAGGGTGTCATCAAAGGTCTTCAGAGACCAGCACAGCAGAAAATAGGCGTATCCCAAAATGACTCCTGGCATTTCAACACTTTGTAACTATGACAGTCAGAAAAAGAATGTCCTCACTTGCAGCTTTTACAGAGTACCATACACATGAATATGCAATAAAGCACAACTTTCCCAAATATGATGGCGGTGAATCACCTGGCTGCCTTCTACAGTCAGCATCTGCATGGATAGCTACTGTTTCCTATTAAAATACTCAAAGCAGAAGAAGACTAGGGCGACAATTCAGAAACTATCTGCTGTTTACCTCTTGTGATCTGCTGTTAAATTAGCTTTCTGTGTTCATTTACATGAATGATAATATTCACATACTCTTAAAACTACCACTTTTAAGAAAGTAGTTTTGGAGCAATCTCACCATCATCCTCAGTACCACTAGTTCCAGACTATTTTACCCTAGCTATCTAGTCCCCACTGGACAGCTGTGCCAATTTAGAGATGACGATCTGGATATAAAACTTAACACACTAACATGTCTCCACCACAAGCAGCTGTGCTGACTGATGAACACAGTCGCCATCAGCATTTCAACTACTCACTAAACATCTTTTAATGCTGGGTTCTATGATCCCATTTCTCAGAGCAAGGAATGCAGAGAGCTGTTGGTGGCTGTAATCAACATCCAAGGGTAGTAACTCCACTCCTTTCTTCATCTTACCACTATCTGTGAGGCACAGTTTAAGAGTCTAGGATCCTTTTCTTCTCTCTTCCCATCAACAGGAATTTCAAAGGAGTTACAGCTATGCTTACATCTGTCCTGAAAACAATCCGCTGAATTAATTTGTTTTTGCAGAACACTTACGTTATAAAATGTTAAAGGTGCTGTCAGTGTAACACTGACAGAACAGGCTATGCCAGAAAGGTGATTCAGTGCTGCAGCAAATGCTCAAAGGCTCCATTCTGGTCCAGATATTCATCAAGTATTTAAACACAGCTAAGCACTGAGTCAGGGCTCAAGAGAATACTGTGGACTGGTAACCAGTGTGTGAGCCAGTATCTCCAGAGCCATGTGCTGAACTTCTCCTTGCTACATTCAAATAAAACGACAAGACCAGGTGTACCCGTTGGAAAGTTGTTGAAAGTACCACAGTGGAAACTAGTAATACCAACTGCTTTTTAAGCACTGGGGAGGGAAAAANTCTAAAGAATTACTTATTTCTAAAGGTGGGTTTGACACAAAAAACCCACAAACCAGACAGCAAATGGGACTGAGGTGAGTTAATTCCTGAGTGGAAGAAAAGCAGATAGGTGGAGCACGTGTTTAGAGTCCAGCAAAGAGCATGTTTAGATGGCATATGATAATGAACAATCTTATTTGATATGGGAAGGTACATTACAGGCTGTTCAAGAATGGAGGAGAAAATTCAAGTTCCAATCACGTAACTTCTTAGGTTTTCAATCAGAAATTTGTCAAGGGGAAGAAGAGACAACAAACACAAACTAGTTCATAAAACAGCCTGTAAAGCGACATAAACAAACAATTAAGTTTCACCATCTAGCTCTCTTCCATCTTCTGGTACATTTCAACAATTCAAACTGTCTTCTACATTGTTCACAAACCATATTATGGTTCTGGCCAATGTTACTGTGTATTTCACCAGATCACCGCTCAACTACAAATCACAGTCCACAGTGCACCTGTTGTACTCTTGGCTTACAAACTGGATGTCCAGTTTTATCTCCACTTTCCACTGTAATCAAAAGAAATGCCAAAACCTGATCTAACAACACAGTAAGCATGTTTTTGAATATATGATGTTGAACACCTGTCCCTTGTGGTTGTACGAGGTTTATGATAGTAAGAATTCTCCCACCTTTAATATATGAATAAAATATGCTTCTTCAGAAAGAACTATGACCCCTTTATCATCACGTGCAAGAAATAAGACAATGTGTATTTAAGACACTGAAAAGGGATAATACAATGCAAACTAATAGGAAAATAGTCAATATTACATTGATCAAGTTCTAAATTCACTGTGACTACTATTAAGCTCCAGGATTTAGAGTCTTTACACTTACCCTTACACTAAGTCACATCCCTGATATTATTTTATCAAACATCATGCTCACCTTGCACTTATTTAACCATAACATACTGCTCTATATAAAATTCAGGTTTTCAAAGCTTTTTGAATGCTTTGAAAAAGCTTTGGTGCAAAAAGCTTTGGTGCAAAAATCCAACAGGATTGGATATTTTTTTGCTGAAAGTCTATTCTTATGATCATATAGTATTTAATAAAATAATCTTTTTGGACTTTGGGTACTTGTAACCAAGGAGAATATTGCTTTAAAAGAAACAAACTGTGGTGGAAAATGCTCTCAAATTTAAGAAATGGGTATTCAGTGCTGCATTTATTCAGAGCCTAAGATTCTTACCTACCCAGAGAATGTCTCCAGAGTCTATTTTATCTTTCTAAAACCAGATGCTTAGAACACAGAAGTTAATGAAATGACCATCTTCCAATTTGCACTTCTAACCTATTTGAGGTAACACCATTTATTCAAATTCCTGTTTCTTGTTCTCATCATAGTGTACTTACACAGATCAGTTACAATCCCTCCCACACATTACATTTTGCTAAGATAAAAACTTTTTTTTTTTGTTTTATATAGAAAGCTATCTTTGGAAATACTGGAGCTGATAGTCTGAATTCTGAAATGAAGATGGTCTGAACTCCATATAGAAATCTAAACAGTCTCATCACATTCTCTTGTAACATCTTTTCTACTGCCTCTCCCTGCTAAAGAAGTAGGTGATGGAATTATCTGAAAAAAAAAAAACTTGGATTTTCTCTCAAGCACATCACACCAGCATCTCAGGTACTGGGGAATTAATTATTATGGGTTTTTTTCTATCATCTTGTATTTCCAACTGGGAAGATGCTAAACTGTGACAGTAAAGATTATCTTCTAATCATTCAAGACTGAAACAAACCTTATTAAATTTCATCCCATTCCAATTATTGTAGTATATTTGTACTGTACACTAATCCTGCTCAATACTGACAATGCTTTCAGCATAAGGCACCACAAATCAGCTTGGATATTAATCCATTAATTCTAAAATACAGCATTTTTTGTTTAAACAACCAATGTAGATTAAGTACAACCATTTGAAAAGCAAGACATAAAAGAGAAATGTCAACTAATGTCTTACCTTGTCCTAAGAGCCACCCAAGCAGCATCAATGTCAGCATACATATTCTTCTCTGTTGGCTTCCCAGAACTTGCACCATATTCAGAATAATCCTATGAGAATACGTTGCAATTAATTCGTGAACCCAGTCCTATATAAAAGCTGCTCATCTGACCTAGGTCAACAGCATTTCCATGTGAGAAGAGCAACGTATACTTCGCGTTTGGCGAGCAACGCACAAACATACAGGCAATCCTGTTACCTTTATTTGTTCTAGTCATGAAACACTCGATGGCATCTTTTTCTCTAGAAGAGTATTGCCAGTCTGCTCGCTCTGAGAGATGTAAAGTCCAGCGACTACCACTCTCATCACACATCAGTGTGTACGTGGGATCAGGAGGTAAGAATGCCAGTTTGGAGGCAATTTTCCCTGGGCATGGCGGACAACAGAACAGGCAACACAGTTCACTAAAGGAAAGATTATTCATCTTCTAGTCTGAAACAGGAAAAGAGAAAGGTATAAGTTTCTAGTTACAGAAAAAAATAATGGAAAATGTAAACTTGACCTTTCTAGAAAATAATATATAATTTTAGTGGAAACATCTAACAAAACATAGATATAAATGTATACTTAAACTTCTTCATATTAGCTTATTTGATATTATTAACTACTTTAGAATGAGCATATTATTAAAGACTAGTAACGACTCTAAAGGCCTGCCACTAAAATATGATTACCCAGGGAAAGAACAAGCATGAGTTTTCAGGTTTCTCTGGAGGAACTGAAGTCCCTCTTTTTAAGCCCTTAAGAGAAGTGTTCAACCCATTGATAAATATGTATGTTATAAAGTACAAAAAAAATATGTTGCAGTGTTCACAACAAAGTATCTCTGCAGCGAAAAAAATCACTACAACGTTTCCTAAATACAGATAATACATATTGCAACCATGAATTATGGACTCCTGCAAGGAGTATCAAAGGTGCACAAAGGTAAAGACTTAGAAGGCAAAAGAAGATGCTTCTGCTGGCTTAGCAAACACTGTAGACTTTCAGTACACCAAATCCAGCCATAAACTCATCCTCGCTCCACATATGGCTGACATAAACGTTTCAAAACCCTTCAAAGAAATTATTTGCTAAGGTTTTCTGTATCACATTTAGGATTATATTAATGATATGACTATTGTTATTCCATGCATTAACAAAACCATTCCAAACTAAATGTTCTACCATAAATACTTGGCAAATCAATATAGTCTATAATACCAAAGAGTTAACAGAGTGTGGGGGAGAAAAAAGTAAACACCCCCCACCCCCCCAAGCAAACTAGGTAAAGATATAGCCACTCTGAAAAGCAGGCATAGTATCCTCTTAACTAAGAGCAGGGAGAAGGGAAAGGGAAAAAAAAAATCCTTTATTGTGACAATACTTTTTCTCAGAGGTAGGAAGAGTGATGAAATACAAGAAGAGCGAATGCTGAAACCAGCATATCCAAGATAAGCATTTAAATGACTTTCCTTGTGTTAAGGCATCTGATATTTCACCTCTACTTAAACAACTCTTCCACTCCAAATCTATCTACAGGTCTAAAGCTCAGTTCCTGCCAGGTCACTGTGCACAGAAACACAGTTTAACGTACTGACTTTGGCTGCTAAATCCCAATTTACAAATGGGAAAAAAACCCACCAAACTGATTGCTGACATCCACAGTCCCATATAATTTCAGAAATACTTTGGTAGTCCAATAACAAAAAAATCTGATTGCTAACTGTAATACTTACTGATATTTAGGTCATATTTCTAAGTTTGTTCTCTAACTTGTATACAAGCATAGCTTCCACGCCTGTATAAATTTCTCTTTAGAAAAGCTTCAACAACACTGCTGTAAGACAGGTCACAGAACACTTAATTGTATTTTGAATGCATGAATGGTCTCTTCCCTGTGATAGAGTTTGAATGCATATTGCATACAATGATGCATAGAGTATACTTGTACAGCAGTAAACACAGGCACAGCAACAGTCTGATAAACAGCACGAGCATTCTTAGAATACTACCCCTCTTTGTAGGGCACAACTGCCTTGCCCTGCTCCTCCCCCCCACCCCCACCTTTTTTTTTCCCCCAAGACTGCTACAGCCAAGTGCTTTCACCCTGAATGAAAAAGGGAAAACACAGCTTTTTGTGAGGGAAGGGGAAATCACAGGTGACCAACACTACCGATTCAGGGGAGACAGCAGGAACGTTGTACTGATCACCTCCCGTAAAAAGGTACATCGTCTCTTAAATGGTGATCCTGAATAAATGACCACATTTCTGCCAGCTAAAGAAACAACCTCATATATTTATCTAATTGGCACAAGTTGTCACTCAAATTTGATATACCTCATCTGTTCCCTGTCAGGTAAGATTATCTGGACTTTAAGTTTATTTTTAACCTGCAAGTCAGGACGAGAAGTGGAAGAGGTGCAGGGACAGGCAAAAGGCTTGGGCTGTGTCATCCACATCAATACTATATTCGTTCTTTACTTCTCTTACAGCTGAGAGCCCTGAAGGAGCCATTTCTTTCACCTCCACTTAGAAAGTTCAGGTTCACTGCCCAGAGAAACTGCTGGTGATGCCTCCAACAGGCTGTTGGGTTTGTTTTTTTTATTTCAGTAAGTGCTTTTGACCCAGTATTCAACCACACCTCTATTGCTATCAGAAACTATTAAACTGATTTGTTTCAAGTAAGTTTTCCCACCTTTGCAGAAAGCCGAAGGGCAAAACTAGATACTACAGTTTATTCAGGGTGGGGGTAAAAGGGGTAGATGGGGCATGGACATACTTTATGTGGAGAATTTAGAAGATTATGTACCTCCAAGAGTGAAGTATGAATAGTCTGTTCTGTCCAGGAACAGCAGATTACGCTCTATTCCAGCGTACAATGACAGCTACAGAATTTCTTACTTGCTTCCCAACCAACTTGTCAGAAAGAATTAAAACAGGAGTTTATGTAACTATAAACAGCCAAAAACACTACAAATATGATTTCACTCAGAAAACATTTGCCATTTGTCAAAGTCATTTCAGAAGACTGGAAGCTGTCCTGTGGAATTAACACACAGGGAAATACTGCAGTAACCATAGTTAATGTGAGATGAGGTGGTACTGTGCCCCCAAACAGCTTGAATTTGCGAAAGATGGGCTGTGTTGTCCCATACACCAATGACTTATGCTGAAGACCATGGTTTAGTACCATTTCTCCCCTATACTAGACCGTAATGTAGACTTTTTATAATGTCCACTAACCCAGTGGAAACTCTCACTACTGAAACTAAAGATTCTGATGTCGGAGTTGTTCACCATCTAAAATCATTGCTAGCAACAACTCTTTAAAATAAATACTTGCTACTTTCTTCACTCAGAAGACCCAAGAAAAACACAGATCCCTAGCATGACTAACTGAACAAATCTGACACAAAACCACCTACTGACCTTCCTGAAGAGGATACCTTCAACTGAATGCAAACAATGTTTCCATTATACTGGAACTGGTTTATCCTTCATTGTGTTCACATGAGTGTGTTCTTAACCTCCGGATTTGGAACGGAACCAGGATGTGAGAGAGTCCCCAGGGTGTATAGAGTAATTTTGATATCAGTGTTTAAAAGTTCAACCGAATCAGCATTTCAGCCAAGTAGTTATCCACTAGATGTCATAATTTAACTTCAACTAAACAAGCCTTATCTTTCCTCAAAAGGTATACTGCTCAGATACTTCAATGAAGGATTAAACTTACTGCTACCTTCCCTCCCCTCTCCTCCCCCACCAAGTAATGCCGCTTTTTTGCGATATTTTAAAAATGTTTTTGATGTTAGAGGACACACAACGTTATTTCCTAATGATTAATGGAGGCAGAAGGTATTACCATAAAAATTAAAAGAAAAGGCAAAAAGCCCTCTTCATTTAGCATCACTAAGTCTTGGTAAAAGGTTTGGAGATCAACAGTCTCAAGAAATCAATTGTTTATTAGTGTAAAAAATAATATATGGAAAGGGAACAATGTATCACAAGTTAAGTTGATTAAAAAATTAGTCTAATACTGAATGGCCTTGATGTATGCTCTATCTGCACTTGTACTGAAACCAGGACAAAAATACCGACCACAAATTACCTTAAGCATACAGTTCTGCAGGTACAGATGAATAACTTTAACAGGACTCATTTGCCTAAGATGTTGTGAGCACATAAGTTATAGTCTAAACATCTTCTGAGGATGCATGATGTAAATCACAGTGTTAATTACAGTAGTATTGTCAGACAGAGACCAACACATCCCAACATAACTATTTCTGAAAAAGTAAGTAGTACTGATAAGTCAGTGCTGCTTTGCAAACAGAGTCCCTGGTAAACGTTACTAAACAAAAAGAACATAATAAGCAACATATATGCATCTCCTTCAAAATTATCCTGCATTTTTCATATAAATTATGAAGATTCTGTGGGAGAAAAAGGAAAATTGATAAACTTTTGCTTTTGCACCAAGAAAAGCTAAGAAATAAAACAGACCCATGCAGCATCACCTACCTCTTTCTAAAATAGATATTAATAGAAGACAAGATAATTTTAACAAATTCTCTTTAACTCTCTCATAAATAGGAAAGTAACATAGAAAATTACAAATGTAAAAATGCCCACAGGCAGTAAATTCTATCCATTCTTCAGCAATTAACCTTTTTGCCTTAAGGCTGACAAAAGAGGGGAAAAAGTCTATCTAATTTGAAAGAACACCTCAAATATTTATTTTGTGATTCCTCGGATAACACAAATGTAGTTCTTTCGCAACAGTAATTATTCTTGTCCTCATCCCTCTGCAAATTATAATGAAAGTGGCTCCTATTATGCAGATCTTTGAGTACTTCACTAAGCATTAGCCTCAAAAGCCCAACCTTTGCAAACACTTATCTAGAAATCTTATATTTACATTAAATATAAATTATTCTAATTGCATATTTAAATTAAATTACCTATTTTATGGAACTATTCACAAGAACAAAGTCAAACTTGTAAATACAGCTGCTGGTTTGTAAATTTTAGTGGTGCTCTAAGTGTAGCAGGCAAGATATTAAAATTGTTGGAGTTTGTTTTGGTTTGTTGTTTTGATTTTGTTTTTTAAATCATAATTTTTCTTTATATACTGCTGAAATAAGAAACTTTAAAAGTAGTTTCCCATACTCTTTCATTGAACACAATGCAATGAAAACTTGTATTTGAGCCTTCACTGTAGCACTCATTTATTTCGACACCTGCATTATACTAAAAAAGGAACAGAAGGGTATAAACAGTCTCCAACTACTTCAAGAGTTAAAGCAGCAAAAAATTCAGAAAAAAAATATTAGTATCCGATTAAGTTATATAAAAGCATTAAACTATTAGAATTATTAAAAGAGAATACACAGTAGGCCTGAAAAAGAACATAGAGAAAGCCTATTCAGTAATGAAAAAGTCATATCAAGAAACACCCTGAAGTTAACTCTTTAAAGTTGTTTTCAAAGAGCAAAAATGAAAGGAAATACAGGAAGAAACAAGAGTATAAAAGCCAGCCATTCGTTCTGGGTTCAGAACAAGAAAACCCTCTGAGATCCCAGATAGACAGCTGTGGGGTTAAGGGGGATTACACAATGTTTTGCATGCTCCAAGCAAGACTCTGCTCCGCGGAACTGCTCTGCTAAAGCCACCTGCACTCCAACAGGCGCTGAAGCTCCTGATAGTGTTTCAGCCACATCAACCTGTCACTTTACCGCACCAGTTGGTCAATCACTAAAAAGAAGCTATGCTTTTAAAACTGGTCTGCGTTCAGATGGCACTACTTTGGTTTCTGCAGCTAGCCGTTTTTCTAGCTGCCTCTTGACCAAACACTTTAAACTTTTAAGCTAATAATACCTGAGAGCGATTTCAAGGCCAGCATCACTCCCACCATCAACAGCAGAAGATAAAGAAATACATTAAATCAGGCTTGCGAAAATTAAATTAACTCTTCAGGTGTCCGTATCTAAAAGGGGCTTGGCAGAAGTCAACAACGCTGACGCGGAGGCACTATTTCGACCCGCTAAAAGCTAGAATTTGACAAGTCAAAGGCACCCGCGGCAAGACCACGGAGACGGGAGCCCCTGGACAAACGTCACCGCAACACTCCGGGCACTGGGAGGCCGACGACACCGAGGGCGGCAGGGCAGCAGCCCGCAGTCCCGCAGCCAGGACGCGGGCAGGATGAAGGGGGTGGCCAAGACGGTTCGGGTCGGGGAGCCTAGCTGTCGTCTTCCTCCCTGAGGAAAAGCCGCAGCCCTTCCTGCCGCCCCACGCCACAGGCCTGCCCCGGACCGAGAAGACGGCGAGGAGAAGATAAGCGAGGAGGTAAAAGAAACGACAGGACCTTGCCGAGGGGCCGACTTGCCGCCACGCCTCGGAAGCGGATCCTCGGACAGCAACCCCGCCGACAGCTCCGAGCCGGAGCTGCGCTAGCTGCTCCCCGCCATCCCCAACTCTCACATCTCCTCCAGGAAGACACGCAGAGGCCGTACCTGCGCCTAGAGTTCCGCCCGTCGGCGGCCTCGTCCTTTCCCGACGGCCGCCGCTCCAAACCCGGGCCGGCGCGGGGGAGGGGTGCCTGTTGTGCTGAGTAACGGCGGCGGGCGGCTGTCGGCGCCCCGGCTCGCAGCTCCGCTGACAGATAAGGCGCGGCCCGCTGACAGGGCTGCTCTCCCTGCGGCCTACCAAAGCGGCACCGCCAGCCTCGCCTCGCCAAGCGACTGCATCGGATCGAGCGGCGGCTTTCAGCGACCGANNGAGGGGGCAGCGGCGAGGCGGGGCGGGACGGGCCGCAGCCCACCAATGGGGGCGCAGTCCGCAGCGCCGTTCCTGCCACTCAGACTCCGCCTGCTCGGCGGGTGGGCGGGAAGCAACGAAGAGGCCGCGAACCGTGATGGGCGGAGGAGTGATGCAGACGTCGGCTCCAGGCCAATGGCGAGGCAGGCGGGCGGGACGGGAGGCAGAGCGGTTCCGGGGCAGGCGCCGCCGGCAGTGGCGGTTGCCCGGGGGATGAGCTCGGAGAAGGGGAACGTGTCGCGCACGCGGCCCCAGCGGTACCAGAACGTGCGCGCCTTCAAGAACGACAAGTACGACACCAGCGCCCTGCGCAAGGTAGGCGGCGGGGCGTCCACCGCCACAGCCACGGGGGCGGGATCCGTCACCGTCCCTCTTCTGCTCTCCCGGTGGAACGCCGGGCCGAGCCGCGCAGCTCGCTGCCTGGCAGACGCAGCTGCGTGAGGCGCGGCGATCCCTCCTGAGGCGGTGGAGCTGCGGAGGGGGTTGGGTGGCGGTTGGCGGCGAAAGCGTGGTCAGGAGGCGCGGCGGCCTGCTTGGCCCGCAGGTCCCTCCGCGGTGGCGGCCTGTCACTCTGTGCCCTTCTGAAGAGCTTCAGGATCGCAGACGAAGTCATACAACAGTGGAATCCGAGAAACCTCCTCGTTTCAGCGGTGGGGAAATCTTTGGCCTGGGTCTGTCTGTAAAGTCCGTTTGCTGAGGTGTTGGGGGAGTAATCCCCGAGCAAGCCATTCTAGTCATCTGTCACCCGGCCCCTTGTCTTAGGCCGCTGCGTAAGCAAATACATGGTGTGATACTTGAATCATATTCATGACATGAAAGGCCCTCATTAAGCCAAGGAATTATTAGGAGGAAGATTTACTTTTGTGCAGTGACTGCAGTAAGTAAACGTTCCACCTACAGCGTTAGCCGTGTGACTTCCTGAACAGTGTTTGGTCTTCTCATAGTTTGTGACTATGTGGTCTTGCTTCAGACATCTTAATTATTTTGAGAATTTATTTTGAACAACTCCCCACATCATCAGTCGAACTATCGAGTTTCACTTTGCCTACTTTTGAGACAACTTAAAAAAGACTCATATTTGCTTTAAGCCCTTTAAAAAATCTTAAGGGGCTCTTCTGAGTAGTTACACAGAAAGGTGTCTAGCTGTTTTAGCAGTGTTTTTGCCACACACATTATCATGATTTGATATTTTCATACTATTGTGACAAAAAAACATTGTTGTTTTTTTTTTTTTTTTTTTTCTATGCAAGGAGAAGGTAATGGTTTACCATATATTCTTGGAGCATGCTCTGTGTTTGTAGTTGTGGTAACATAATAGCACCGCGGGAGAGGATGAAGACCAAGCAGTATGCCCCCCACCACTAACACACAAAAGTGGGATGTTTTGTCTTAAAAGCTACACTGAAAGAGGTGCATAAAACACAAGATGAACATTCTAGAATGCTTGTCTGTTATGTCAGTATCCCTGTAACTGAACCTGACTGGGTTGTCAAAAAGAACTGAGAAGAGGGAAATAAGGTACTAAATTAGAACAATGGCACCAAAGAGTGCCATTTTTTTGTGAGTGGGTTTTTTTGATATTTTTATTTTTCAGATGTTGTTGGACTAGTTCTACAGGTTAAACAGGCTGCTTTCCTGGGTCTCTAAGCAGCACCAGTGTTATTTATTTTGTGAGTCACTGCATGATCTCTGATAGAGTATTTTCCTGTCTGGCCTCTACGTACATACACACACACAAATATCCTAGAGAGTTAGTCTATCAGAAAAGGCTTCAAAGAGAAATTGAGTTCTAACATCAGTTTTGTAACTGAGTTAATCACTTTACTACACACATGACAGTTTTTCTTCCCTTTGAAAATATTGTATATCATATAGAACTAGCTACACAGTACCTGTGGGAGTCTGGGCTGCGGAAGGGACAGAGGAATGAAGATATCAGTGGAAAGTGATATTGGAGGAATAGCTGTGGACAGCAAGGATGTGTGAAGAACAGCAAGAATATAAGGGCAGAAAGAATATAACCAATAGCAAGTAGCTAAGGGGCATGTGAACAGGGAATGCAGCCCATTAGGAGTTAGATGGGTGCGTGTAACGGAGCTTGCTACCGTATAAATGTAACCCATTTAGAGCAATAAATCGAACAACCTGATCATCATATTGGTGCGGGTGTTGTTCCTGTTCCCGCATGAAGATACCGAACCCAGGCAAGTACCATTCACTGAAATAAATAAACTTTTTTTAAAAGCTTTTGAGTGTAGACAGGATTCACTGTGACCATTAACTGTAATATGTGACTGTGGGTTTAGTGTTGTTTTTTTTTTTTAATGTTTCAAATGAATGATTTCTTTACTTTCTGTGTCTGCTAATTCATGCAGATTGCTGAATACAGAGAAGAAGCTTCCTGAAGAACTTGCTTCCTATTACAGTGTTAGATAGTGTGTGGTAAAGGGGAAGGATGCATTTTTCTTTTGGCAAACTGTCATGTACAAATTCAAGTGCTAAGGGATTAAATTTTAGTGCTAAGGGATACACAGGAGTCTTTATAATGATGACTAGGCCTGCTTCTGCTATTTGAGACATTTGAAAAGAAGTGAAGTGATTATTAATGTCATAGACACAGACTATGCTGGAAGTTGACAGTTTTGTATCACTATTTTGTGTAGTACTAAATGATCAGATGTGCCATAGATGTGTAGGGTGTGATGAGGAAAAGGAAGAAATAGTAGCAATTTGATTGCAGGGGCTGATACAGACGTGAGGCATTCTTCCTTTCCACCTCTCACTAGCTCAGTAGGTCAGAAGGATGCTCGGAGCTGCTGAAAGAGGGTGGATTTTCTGTAAATCATTGCTAATTTTTTATATATAAATATTTTATTTTTTTTAGGTATTCGGCCTATCTTTGACTACTGTTCTACACTGCCTAATTCAATACTATCTTGAGAGGCTGCAGAATGCTTTTGAGCAGAAAATGTTTATCCTGCTGCATTTGTGCATTGCATTAGCAATGTTGAATATTAACTACAGTAGCTACAGGTTGTGATGTGGGTGGAGATGAGATAATTATTTGCAGTGTTATTGCTGAAAATCTGTATCTGCAGAGGAAATTGATTTATAGGCTTTTGACTTTTCCCTGCTGACAGTCACTCTCAAATAGTTTTGTGGTTTCTTGAAAGGTTTTGTGCTCTCTGTCTGACACTGATCTTAGCATCCATTTTCTAATCTTAAAGACCATATACACGATTACTTGCAGAACATGCTGGAAGTTCCATATGTCTTTCCTCTAATGATCCATCTTTACTACAGCATTACTCTGGGATAGGCTAGTTGGGGTGAACACCCTTGCAGCAAAGTGCAGTGCCTCTCTACTGTATTGGGGTAACTGCCTACAACAGTGCTGGGAAAGCTTGCATCCTAGGATGAACTGAAGAAGGAAGAGCCAGGACAGGGTAAGACACACCGTGTTGTTAGTTACTGAATCTTGGAATTTGTTTATGGATACTTGCTTTACATAGGATATTCCAGATCAGCTGTTTGTGGCACTGAGCTAAGGAATATACATTATGTTATATGAATATACATTTTATGTAAAGTATATTACATAAGTCAACATGGAAGCTTAAGTAGTTCTAGAGATGAAAGCAAATGACATTCAATGAGAGCATTTAGAACTCCATTGCAATAAGATGGTAAACCACAAAGTGATTCATATTTACACCCAAATGACTGATCTATTTCT
>VXBJ01001900.1:5160-46848 GCA_013400055.1 Nycticryphes semicollaris
CCCGCCACAGCCCCGAGGGTCCCAGGTGGCCCCGACCCCTGCCTCGACCCCGCGGTGGCGGGGCGTGGCCTGCTCGAGAGGGGGCGTGTTCTGATCTAGGGGCGGGGCCTGTTTGAATGAGGCGGTGCTAACCGGGTGGGCGGGGTGATGCCTGATGGGCGTGGAGTAGGCGGGGGGAGGCGGGGCGGAGCGGCCGCAGTAGGTGAGCGAACGTGCCGCGGTCGTCTAGCTGTGCCTAGGGCGCGGTGGAGAGCTCTGGGCTCGAGCTCTCCGGCCTGCGGCGGAACGCGGCGCGGTGATTGGCGGAGGGCGAGGACCACCGAGAGGGACGGCTAGAGCGGCCGGAGCGGAAGCGCGAGGCGGGAAGGCCGGAAGCGCGGCGGGAGGAGGCGGGGGCAGCGGGGGGCCGGAGTCTCTGAGGTGCCGTGAGGGGCAGAGGCGCTTGCGGTGCCGCGGGCCCCCGGTGAGGGGCTGTGGGCGGCCGGGCTGGGCTTTGCCTCACCCCCGTTTGCTTCCAGGCGCGGCGGCAGAATGACACGATGGACGCGGGCAGCGGCCCCCTTCTCCCCGACAGCGTCCTCTACGAGATCTTCCTCTACCTGGACCACGTANCAGGTGGCCCCGACCCCTGCCTCGACCCCGCGGTGGCGGGGCGTGGCCTGCTCGAGAGGGGGCGTGTTCTGATCTAGGGGCGGGGCCTGTTTGAATGAGGCGGTGCTAACCGGGTGGGCGGGGTGATGCCTGATGGGCGTGGAGTAGGCGGNGCCGTGAGGGGCAGAGGCGCTTGCGGTGCCGCGGGCCCCCGGTGAGGGGCTGTGGGCGGCCGGGCTGGGCTTTGCCTCACCCCCGTTTGCTTCCAGGCGCGGCGGCAGAATGACACGATGGACGCGGGCAGCGGCCCCCTTCTCCCCGACAGCGTCCTCTACGAGATCTTCCTCTACCTGGACCACGTAGACGTGCTCTCGGTGGGGTTGGTGTGCCAGCAGTGGCACGCCGTGGCCCGTGACGAGTTCCTCTGGAAGGAGCTTTTCTACCGCTACTACCGCGTCTCCCGGGAGGTGCCCCGGCACCCAGGTGCGCTGGCGCGGTGGGAAGGGACTGGTGGGGCTGCCACAGGGCTGGCCGCCCGGCTGAGCGAGCAGGGCAGTGGTGCCGGGCCGGGGGAGGCTGCTCCCCGGATGACGGCACCCGAGCCCTCCCCACCCTGGGCCCAGAGAAGGAAATCCTCCCCCCATGTCCTGCTCTGCTCTCTGTCCCGTGGTGTCACAGATGATGGAGCCGCTAAACCATATCATGTTACCAGTCCACAGGCTGGGGTGGTGGTGTGCACATAAGGGGCTGTGCCACAGCCAAGCCCTTCAGAAAGGGGCATCAGATAGTTGGAAATGCTTCGACTTTTTCATTCTCTCACAGAAGGGTGGTCTCTGAGCTCTGTCTAGGCAGGTGCTCTCTGGTGGCCACTGCACAACTTGTCTGGATGCTGCTGCTGCTGAGGGAGATCCCGAGGAGACGCAGTGAGTCACTGTGCTGCCACCTCACAGCCCAGTTGGATTCCATGATAATCACTGCTGGCTTTTCCTGATCAGGACCTCACAGCAAGCTTCTGCTTCAGGCTCTGTCCCTTTTTCATCCAGACTAGGAAGAGCTGCAAGTGCCCATTAGTGGATCAGACCATATTCATAAGACGTAGGCAGGAGCCGAGGCCTGGCTGGGGAGGGAGAGCACGTGTGCCTGCTGTCTGGCAAGGGAGGTGGGCGTGCATTTAATAGCACAGTGGGCAAGTGGTAAGGCAGTAGCTGACCCACTTTGCAAGGGCAGGTTGGACTTGATCTTGGCCTCAGTGTGCAGTAGGAAAATGACCCATTAAAAGTCAGCATCGACTAAGCCTGGCAGGGCCTTCCCTGGGAAGAGCTGGCAGCAGTTGTGGTGGCAGCAGTTGTCTATTCCCTGCTGCGTATCAGGTGCTGGAAGCACTTTGGTGTGGTCTGGAAGAGTAACCCAGTGCTGTCACACCAGCTGAGACAGGCCTTGGGGATCTGCCCACAGGAGTCCTTGCTGCCAAGGTGGGTCTCTGTTGGAGGCTGAAAAACCCGTTCCCAGCCTGCTGCAGAGGTCTGGGAGGGCTGTGCTCCATCCTCCGTGCCAGGGACGTGCATGGGGCTCCAGCAGTGGCCATGGCAGAGGGAATTGGCTTCTTGCTCTCAAGTTGCAGTTGTCACAGAAGGACAGGAAGAAATGCCAAGGATCAAGCAGTGGGGAGTCTGTCTCCCTGCAGCGGGTGCACTCACCAGGGCAGAAGGGCCTGAGAAGAGATGAGATGACTCAAGCTGTGTGACTTCATTGTACAGACCCTAGAGCTCTGTGGGGTTGAGGACGTAATTGTTATGTTTTATCTGAGGCTCTTTGACTAGGCTTGTTCACTGCCAGCGTCCTGGAGTTAGTTAGTAAGCTGCTAGCCCTGTTCTTTAGCACTAATTGGGATTGAGCAGTCGGTGCAATTCAGTGATGTATTTGGGCACCTCCCAGGCTGTGCTTCTGGAGCTGTGGAAGTCATCTACGAGGCAGCAGATGCAGGGGGTTCCTGGCAGGCCCAGGATGGGGCTGGAACAGGAGCTCGGGAAAACTCCCAGCCAACCTGCCTGCCCTGGGCAGCTCCGGTTGGGGAATGGCATCCAATGGGTCTTGTAAGGGTTGCTTGGCCAGATGGGATCTATCCAGCCTGCTTCCCAGCCAGATGGGTCGGGACCAAGAGCTTTAGAGTGGGATGAAGCCCTTTGCTTTGTGGGCAATGTTGGGATGTCCTGGCAGTAAGCCATTCCCTGCCTGCGGGAGCAGGTGCCTCCTGGGCTGCAGTGGGTTCCAAAAATCCCTTCGGTCCTGTTCAGTTTAACTAGGGAAATTGGCCCTTATCCATATACGTGTCTAATCCTCTTTGCTTCCTTGGGATTTGCTGCTGCAACAAGTCTGTAGGCTGCCTTGGTGGGCATTTTGTTAAAAAATCCTCTTTATTTGTCTCTTTATTGGCTGTCAGTGTGACTGGTGCAAGTATGCTCCAGGCTCTTCTACTGCAAGGCTCCTCTTTTGTCTTGGCGTGCTGCGTTCAGCTCCTGTTCTTCTCTCTTGTTTTCTCTGGTCTCTTATCTCATAGAGGCATTTTTTTTTCCTGGTCTTGTACCCTTTCTGGAACCTTCTTAATTCTGTGTTAGACAAGATAAAGATAATCAGAGCGGAGCTGGTACCCTGAGGAGCAGCTTCCCTCTCATCCTGTTAGATTTGTTTATGTTGTGCTGGAGCACGTCTGCAATTCCAGTGGCTGTTTTGTCCTGAGCCAGGCTTGTGTTAGATAGCAAACAGCCATGCCCTGGATGTTTCTTGCAGTGGCTGTACTGGTTTAGGAAGTAGTGGCATGGTATGGAGTTGTGTGTTTACTGGCAGAGAACATTTTCTCTCTGTGGGAGTGAGCAAGCTACTGAGAAAAATGTGAAGCCCTGCTAGCACGGCTGAAGCTGCAGGGATGTTGGCCCCAACAGAGCCCCTGGCATTGCCAGCAGCAAAGACTGTGCTTTGTTAAAGACTGATTCTGCAGCTGCTGTGTTCACCTCAGGTCTGTTGCTTCCCTCCACTTACATTCCTGTCCCTGTCCCTGCTTGTGTGTTACAGCTGCTGTCTCCTGGTATGATGAGTTCCAGAGACTCTATGACACCATCCCATGTGTGGAAGTGCAGGCCCTGAAGGAGCACAATGACCAGGTTTTGCACCTCAGCTTCTCCCACTCTGGCTCTTTGTTTGCATCATGCTCCAAAGACTGTACTGTCAAGGTAAAGTGGCAGCATCCCCTGTATGACCCTTCTGGCTCTGATGGAGTGGGGTTTAGTCACCAGAGCAGCCTTTAGGGAGTCTGTGGAGAGAAGAGGTTTGACCTGGTGTCCCTGGGCTCAGGCTGGTTCCTGCAGATGCTGAGTTGTTCTCAAAGCCACTAATGACTTGCAAACGTAGCCTTGAGGGCTGTGGCTTCCAGCTCCAGCTCGCATGAAGGTGGCCAAAGTGCCTGCCTGGCTCTGGCCACTTTCCAGGTGCGAATCAGTCCCCTCTTGTGCCGTGGGTCTAACAAAGAGTGCAGACATAATGGACCACTGCAGAAGTTGTCTTGTGTGAGTGATTGTCTTGGGAGAAATCCCTCTGAGCACACTGGAAATCCAGCTGTGACAGTACCACTCACTGCCTGAACACCGTCTCCACTGGCAGATAGAGCAGGAGTCCTGCAGCTAAAGCTGCTCTCCAAAGCTGTTGGCCATTTTCTGCCTGGGGAATTGACAGGGAAATTGGGACTGGGATGTAGTTAAATAGGGTCTTTGATACTTTTTTTTTCTTGCTTTGGTGAGTGCTGGCAGAGCAGATAAAGTGGAACCACTCTCAGGCTTCTCAACAGCTTCCTGACTGTTTGTCCACCTGTCTCTAGATCTGGAGCAATGAGTTGGACATCTCCCTGCAGCACAGCTCCAACATGAGGCCATACAACTGGAGCTACACGCAGTTCTCCCAGTTCAACTCTGATGACTCCCTCCTTTTGGTGTCAGGTGTCTTTGTGGGGCCTCACAACTCCTCATCAGGAGAGATTGCCGTAATTAGCATGGGTAACTACTGCCCTCGCCTTCACTGGGGCTTCCTGGGAGGTTTGAAATGGTGGGTGCTGGGTTCCCTTCCTCTTTGGGTGTGTGGTGGCCTTGGCCTCTGCTTGTCCTGCCTCCCACCATCTGTGCAAAGGGGTCCCAGTCACAGTTTCATGGGTAAACCTTCTGGATAACATTAGCTCTGCCGGGTCAGCATGGCATCACCCAAAGGCAGCGTGGCATATATTTATTCTCACTTAACTTCTGTTCTAGGTGACAGGGTGGGCAAGGCAGGAGTTATCTGTGTTACCTGTTGTCTTGAAGCCACCATTTCTGTCTCAAGTGGTGTTAGTCCCACCCTGAGGTCTTACGTGGCTTTGTGAGGTGCATTCATCCGCATCTGCTTCATCTCTTCTGCTGTGGCTCCATGGAACTTGCTGATCCCAGTTGCCTTGTCTTTGGCCATCTCTGTGCTACAGTCCTGCTCCACCAAAAATTGAGGAGTGCTGCTAAACACACAGCTCTCTTGCTCAGAAAGGCCCTAAGCCCCAAGGGGGTGGGAGTGAAAAACTTCTGTACCTGTTTGCCTTGTCCTTGTCCTTGGGGGTTTCTGCTTTGGGCTATGCTTGGAGAAAGGCTGTGAGATTAGATTGTGCCCTGGTCTGGCTCCATCTGGCTGCCCTTGGTTTCCCTCTTCCCTCTCTTTTCCCTCTTCCCTCTCTTTTCCCTCTTCCCTCTCTTTTCCCTCTTCCCTCTCTTTTCCCTCTTCCCTCTCTTTTCCCTCTTCCCTCTCTTTTCCCTCTTCCCTCTCTTTTCCCTCTTCCCTCTCTTTTCCCTCTTCCCTGGAACGGGGCAGTGTCCGTTCAGCTTGTGGTGGAGGTGTTGCATCAGTGCCTCTCCTGCAGAGACTTGAATCCACATCTCATGTCTCACCACAGTTTCTCCAGAGCCCTTGCCAGGAGCCATCACCTCACTCTTGTGTTTCCCGTCCCTTCCAGAGAACTTCACGCTGCTTTCCAGGGTGAGGAATAAACCCTATGATGTGTTTGGCTGCTGGCTGAATGAAACCAACTTGATATCTGGCAATCTGCATCGGATTGGGCGTATAACATCCTGCTCTGTGCTGTGGCTGAACAACGCTTTCCAGGTGAGGTGCCTTTGTTCCAGCTCCACAGGCAGCACAGCTTCCTGCTGGCTCCTGGGGAGGAAAAGCTGCGGAGGAGGCATGAGTGGGAAAGAATGGCCCAGTCCTCCTGTCCTCCCTGTTTGTCTTCTCTGACTTGCCCTCAGGATCTTGAGCTTGAGGCAACCCTTACATGAGGTTTCTCCAAGCTCAGTGTGATGTTGCAATATTCTAACTCTACCCTCAGATTCCATTAACTCTCGCCCCATTAATTGGGATGAGGACTTGACTGCAGTGCCTTAGAGCATGTGTTGCTCAACAGGAGAGTGGCTGAACTGCAGCAGGGTTGCTGAGGTTCTGGATAGCGTGAAGCTGGGCCTGGAATGGCTGTAGTCTGGTGTGTATCCGAGCACTGGCCATTCTCCCAGTTGGCAGCTCAGTGCATTGTTCCTGGGAGCTAGAGGCAGCTGAGAAGCTGAGCTCAGCCCTGTCTGTCCTTGCTGACATTTCTATGGGGCAGGTGCTGTCTTCTCTTATGCTGTGATGAGACCAGGAGATCAACGTGTGCTGGCCTTAGACTGTTTGTTTGCTGCTTGTTCGTTCTCTGGCACTCGGGCTGTTTGGACATGTTCCTCTCCCCTGTTCTGCCTTTATCTCAGTGGCACAGCTGCACATCCTGGCATTCTGTGGTTTTTAGCATGATCGATGCTGGCCCCAGGTGAAACCCTCTGGTAGCAGAGATCCTTCCCATAACCACATCTCTGTGATGCGTTGACACTACAGCGTTAACTCTTCCATCTCTAAGAGGTGAGGAAGGACCTTGCCTGCTTTGGCAGGGGCTATTGAAGTCTGGCCACAGATCACCAGAGCAGTTGGGCAGGAAAAGACCTGCTTGTGCCTGCAAGCAGATAACCAGGCTGGTCCTGCTGAGGGATACAGGCAAACTTCAAGAGCAGGGAGGTCCTCTGCCTCTGCTGGTGGTGGGCCCGGGGGTGGCACTTCACGCTGTACCTGTGTTTATCACAGAGGCTTCTTCCTGAATTTCTTGTAAAGCGCCAAGCAGTGCTGGATAATGACCTTGGGCAGTGAAGGCAAGACTGCTGGGCCTCTGTGTGGCCCACCTGGCTGTTATCTGCCTGCAGGAGCTTTTTGTCTCAGTGTGCCCACCCCCGAGATGAGGAGGAGCGCAGCCAAGCTGGCCAGTGCCTTGGGCCAGTTCTCAAGGCCAGTGTTCCATTCAGCAGCACAAAGATAATTCCGTCTGTGGCTGGAGTCCGCTCTGGGGGTTTGAATTCTGGGCAGGTGGTTCCTGTAGGAGAGACCACCCAGTGAGGTGGTTCCTGCTTATGTCTCCCTTCGACTTTGCAGGGCATAGAGTCCGAGAATGTGAACGTAGTGAAGAGACTGTTCAAAATCCAGAACCTAAATGCCAGCACTATCCGGACCGTGATGGTGGCTGACTGCAGCCGGTACGATTCCCCAGACCTGCTCCTGGACTACGAGGAGCAGCTAGCTGCTTCCTCCACCTGCCCAGTCTTTGATCTTGGCAGTGACAGCGAGGAAGAGGAGGCCAAGCCCAAGCAGACTCTGGAGCCAGCAGTACAGGAATTGCCGGCTGAAGGGGGTGTGACGGCAGAGGATGGGCTGCAGCAGTTCTTTGATGATATCATGGAGGGCCGAGTGAGGCCTGCCATGACTGAGACAGAGTTGGAGACAAAGGTGGCTGAGCTGTTTGTACGCAGCAGAACTAAACCGCCTGAGCCCAACCTGCTCTCCACGGACAGCAACAGCAAGACAAAATACTTAATCTTCACCACGGGATGCCTCACCTACTCTCCACACCAGATAGGTAAGGCTGTGGTCTGAACCTGGGTCATGCCAGCCTCCCTGGGGCCATGGGCCGCAGCTGCACTCTGAATTTGAGTCTGGAAAAGACCTGGTTTATTTGTTGCCTGTTTGTGGTGAGTGAGTTCCAGTTCTGCTTAGGCTGATGGACCCTTGATATGGGAGGTTTTTGAGATGCCCCGGTCACTGAAGGGGGTTCCACCCCACAAGCGCTTGCCCGAGGGTTGTTTTGTTGCTACCAGGCTTGACACTTGGCCAAACAAGAAAGTCATGGTGAGGGCTGAGCAGAGAATCAAGAAGGAACTCCTGACTTCAGAACATCAGACACAAGTTGTACACGAGCAGGTAGATGTGAAGGGTGGTGATTACCCTGATAGGAGCGTCTGGAAGGGCCTCAGTCCTGTTGTTTTGTGGGGTGGGGAGGACACCGGGGCAAGGCTCGTTGGAGCACGTGTGCGTGTTGCTGGCACAGTGCTCTGAGCACTGGGAGATAGAGCCCTGCCTGCCCCAGTGCCTCACCTGCCTCCCCCTCTGCCCGGTGTGTGACCACTCGGCAGTACTTGGCCTTTCAGCCTCAGCAAAACACTTAGGTGCCCTTATTCTGGTATAGGCAAGGTTTCATGGTGGGTTATGAGCTACCCCAGCAGGTGTTTCCATGGCAAAGTGATCCCAGGCCACTTGTTGGCGCTCTGTCCCCTTAGTGGGGGACAAGGGGCTGTAATTGCAGCACAAGCCAGGCAATGGCGCTGCTGGTGACCTTTTTTTTTTGCGTTAGGACTTCCCTTGCTCATGTAGGGCACTCTTGTTGAGGCCCTGGGACTAGCAGAGTCTGAATTTATATGAAATAAGTGCAGTGATGAGCAGAAGCAGGTAGTCTGGCTGCTTCTCCAAAAGCCCCTACCAGAGTTGTTCAGTGGAAAGGACCAGACAGATCACTAGAAATTTGGGGAGGGAAGGGGAGCTGCTTCTGGGCACAAAGTCTCTTCTGTAAAGCCAGACAGTTTCAGTTCCTTTTGCTGCTTGCACAATTACTACCTCACTTTCCTGCCACAGGCTCTTTTAACCTTCCTGTGCTTGGTCCTGTACCAGTACAGCCCAGTAAGGTAGGGAACAGCACCTTCCAAAGCTGTAGGCAGCTTGGAGAAGACTCCCTCGGTCTTTGCCCACCTAAGTTAGGAACGTGAGCAGGCCTGAGCATAGCTCTGCTGCTGGCTGTGGCTGGGTCCCCAGCTAGCCATGGTGGTCTCTGGGCTGGCCTGGGTGTGCAGTGGGTGTTCAGCCCTGGCTCAGCGCGGTGAGCAGCGGCTCCAGCCTGATCCCACCTGAGCAGACACTGCCTTGGGGACCAGGACCTGCAGCGCGCGAAGGCGGAGTGTGATGCAGAGACCAGTGTCTGCCGTCGGACTCCGCCGCCTTCCAGCCCAGCCTCCCAGGGCTTGGTTTGGTGCCTTTGACACTCTGGTGACTCCCTGGCCGGCAGGGAGGGACAAACCCTGGCTCGGCTCCTCTCACAGCCTTGAGTCACTGCAAAGTGCTATGTTTGCCCATCAGTTTGTGCGTTGAACCAGCCCTTGTGAATCTGCTCTCAGCCCCTGAAGAACTGGTACTTGAAAGAGCTCGCTGTTGTGCTCGTCTCTTCCCAGGCTGGAGAGCTTGGTGGCAGCTGGTGCTCCCAACTGCTGGGCATCGGTCATCTCTCCTGGTCTGCAGCCAGCACTTCTGCAGTGCTTTCCTTTGAGGTCCTGTCTCCCTTGTGCGGGTGGCAGCCCCGAGTCACCAGCAGAGCTGCCTGTTCCACTGCTTTGCTGGCGTTGTGGCCACCGTAGCCAAAATTGGAACTGGGAGTGTAGTGCTGTGGAGATGAGGATGAAGATGCTGGCAAGCAGCGCCAGGTGGGCTGAAGAGTGAAGGCCCAGGTGTCACTACCTTGGACTTGAGGTGCAGTGTGGTGTCTCCCTGACCTTGTTGGTGTGTGGGAGAGAACTTAAAATCTAGGGTGGTCAGCAGTGATTCCCTCAGAGAGGCGATAGGATGGGCCCTCTTCAGCTCCTCTTGGACCCACTGAGGCTTAAGCCCATGTGTGCCCAAGAGCTGCTGAGGCTCAGAGGAGTCCTCCAGGAAGCTGCTGTTGGTGATTTGTGTTTTGGACCTGTCTAGGGCTCGGAGAGGGCTTGACCCGCAGCACGTGGGTCAGGAAGTTCAAGAGCTGTAAAGCACTTGAGCCCAGTTTGGGTTTAAACCCCTGTTCTTGGAGCTTTCTGGGACTGACCCTCATGTACACGTGACACTGGTGGAGGAAAGCCCTGCCACAGCCAGCACATCTGCTGGGCCTTCTCCGAGCTGGGCATTGCAGGGAATGGGCCCAGCCCAAGGATTCATTTCAGAGAAAAACCTTCCTGCAACCAGTGTTTCCAGGCCAGCACAGCTTCCTTGGCTTCAGCACAGGCTGGGTTTGCAGCAGCTGGGCACTGGGCATCTCCCTGGGCAGGGCTGAATGTGCCAGCATGTCACTTGTGGTGCTTTCAGCCAGGACACTGCCCATTTCTGGCTAGCTGAGGACGGTGACAGGGCTACTGTCCCTGCCAGGTTCCTTCCAGCCAGCCACTTCTCCTTTCTTAACAGCACAAAGGGAAGTCCTTTCTTGAAGCCTGGGGACTTCCACCAACCCTGCTGTCTGTTGGCAGCAGCCTCAGATCTGCCTGATTCTGCTTTCTGTCCCCAAGGGATTAAAAGGATCCTGCCCCATCAGATGACGACTGCTGGGCCAGTGCTTGGGGAGGAGAGGCGCTCGGATGAGTTCTTTGACTCCCTGGATCACGTCATCGACATCCATGGGCACATCATCGGGATGGGCCTCTCCCCTGACCACAGGTGAGTGCTGGCCTCAGGCACTGTGGGGGTGGGTGATGGCAGCTGAGGGGCTTGGAGGGGGAACTGGAGAAGAAATGCCCGCAACAAATGGAGCAGAGTGCCTGCATAGGCTGCTCTGCTCATTCACATCCCGTTTATGTGCTGATGCTGATGCTACTGGAGCACTTCCCCAGATCCCGGCGGGAAAGCTTTCCTCCTGCTGTGCTGCTGAGCCCTGTTCAGGACAGGGTCAGACACAGAGCCTTGTAAGATCTGCTCACTTCAACGTGTCTTGTTCCTGAGGCAGATCAACGGGCCACCATCCTTAAAATTGGTTTTAATGGGATTAAAGACCTCACCCCTGGGGCCCACTGTGCAAGCTGCGGTGGCCCTTTCCTTTCCAAAAGGGCAAGAAGTGGTTCAGCCTGAATTTTAGTGAGTGGAGCTGCATGTTGTTAAGGATCAGAGTAACTGCTTGGTCCCTGCCCGGCCTGGCCTGCACTGCACATTTCCCGTGGGGCGCTGTGAGCTTCGTCACGTACAATCCCTCTGTCCTCTCCCCAAGGTACCTGTATGTGAACAGCCGTGCCTGGCCTCGGGACTGTGTCATCTCTGACCCCATGCAGCCGCCCCCCATCGCCGAGGAGATTGATCTCCACGTCTTCGACCTGAAGACGATGAAGGAGGTGAAAAGAGCCCTGCGTGCGCATCGGGCCTACACACCCAACGAGGAATGCTTCTTCATCTTCCTGGATGTCAGCAGGGATTTCGTTGCAAGGTGTGGGGCAATGAGGGGTGGGCAGGATCCTGACCCCATGTCTGGGAGGGCCTTGGGGACAGCTTGTGCAAACGGGGCTGGTCCGTGTGCTGGGAATTTTCCCTGTGTTGTAAGCAGAGCAGGAAATGGGGAGCAGGGGGACTGAATCAGAGGCTGCTGGGAAAGTATGTGCACCCCGGTCCTGTTGTGAAATCGGGGAATAAAGGGGAAATTTTGGGCTGTAGCATGTTTGGCAGGGGGTGGTGAGCAGCCTTCCTGGGGCCTGTAGGCAGCAGGTACCATGGGGTGAGTTGAAGGGGGTCCTCAAGCAGCTTCTGGGTGATGGGATGCAGGTGGAGGCTGGGGCACCCTCTATCTGCACCCATGCAGAAGGAAGGAGGAGTTGGGAGCAGCAGGTGATGGAGGCTGCTGGGGTGACTCCTTGGTGCTGTCTTGTCCCCTGCAGCGGGGCAGAGGATCGCCATGGCTACATCTGGGACCGGCACTATAACATCTGCCTGGCCAAACTGCAGCACGACAACGTGGTCAACTCAGTGGCATTCAGCCCGGTGGAGCAGGAGCTCCTCCTGACAGCCAGTGACGATACCACCATCAAGGTGTGGCGCTCCCCACGAGCAGTACGTGTCCAGCAGGCCAGGAAACCCAGGCCCAGGAAACTGCTCTTCTCCTGGCTCATGAACCAGAAAAGCTGAACGCCTGCTCCTGCAGCTTCCTCACTGCAGCCACCTCCTCTGGAGCTTGCAGAGCTTTGGGCCCTGCACGACAGAGATGAGCTCTGGGCACCCAAATCCCATCTGCTGAGTCGGGAGGGACCCCAGCAGCGGGAACCGCTTCCTCCTTGGAGCATCCGCTTCAAAGACAGAATGTAAGAGCCAAGGGCCTGTTCCTGGGCCTGGCAGGCAGCAGCCCGAGCTGGTCACTGCAGGGTGGGCACCCCACAGCTTCTCACGAACGCTGCTACTTGGTCACAGCTCTCTAGGTGAGCTTTGGTCTCTGAGAACAGACTGGGACACGTCTCCAGCATTTGTACTGGGTGAGGCTGGGACGTGGCTGACCTCGCCGGGAGCTGCCAGCTGCAGAGCACTTGGCAGAGGCAGGGGCGCAGCGCTGTGCTGCCTCACTGCAAGACTCTTTTAATATAGTAGTTTTATTAATGTTTGTTTGTCCCAAACCTCCACAGGCAACTGGTCAGGCTGCTGGGTAACGCTGACTGCCTCCTCCCCACAGCACCTTGGCCCTGGGGGGCAGCGGGGAGGCAGGGCTGGGGCTCTTGTTGGTGTCTCATGTGGCCCCCGGGGATGCAGCCAGTGCCCTGTTGATGCCTTCTCTTAGAACTACATGTTGGTGTTGCCCATTTCCAAACTTGAGAGAGGAAGGGCTGGTGGTAACACGGTGCTGGCTTTGCCTCTGTATTCCTCTGCTGAGTAGCACTTAAGTAAGCTCTGGCATCGGCAACGTATTAATTGTAGGGGATCTGCTGTCCCTTCCCAAAGCAGGTGGCCGTGAGGATGGCTGGTGGGTCTCGTGGTCACCTCCCTCCCATGCTACTCAAGTTGTGGCACTTTAAGTTCTCTTGGATTGTTCTGTGTGAGTGCCCACGGGTGGCTGCAGGGGATCACCCCCAGGTGACCGGGGGAACGCAGCCCTGCTCGGCACAGGTGACAACTGAACAAGCTTCCTTCCACCCAGAATGACTTAACCCCGGGGTTTGGTGATCAGCTCCTCCAGGAACCTCTCTGACACTGCTCACTTGAATTGATTACAAACTCAGTGGTGTTTACTCTCTATCTGTAGTTTTTCTCCTCCAGCAGCCACTCAAATGAGAGTCTAAAATTAAGCAGTCACCCCTGGGAGCTGGGCTCTTGAAAGGAGCCACGTCCCAAGAAGGGGCTGGGGGAGGTGTTTCAGGACTCCCTTGGGAGCACTGGGGGTAGTTGTTTGTGCCACTCACAGCCTTGGGTTGGAAATAGACTTCACAGAGGCAGCAGCTATTGTCTTTATCGCACTGATGGCTTTAACAGCTCCTGTGGCCCTTGGCAGGAGGGTTTGTACCCTCAGTCTGCTCTGCCCCTGCACCTGCCCATGGCTTTATCCAGAACCCCTGTACTCAGGTTTTTTGTCATCACAGAACTTCCAGAAACAAGGGAGTCCTTCACGTGTGTGTGCACAGGATCCACATCCAGCTCTGTCCAGTCACACAGCAAAGGAACAGCCTCTACCTTCCTCCCCCAAGGCTGTGAAATCGGTTCCCCTTGGCTCAGTGCAGCAGTAAGCAAGGCACTGAGGGTTTATGTTTGTACTGAGTTTTGCTCTTCACTATGGCATCCAATAAATATTCTGCTAAAGCATCTCTGCGATGCCAGTTTGTTTTTCTGAGTGCTGTTCTTCTGCTGAGGCATCACTGAAGCCAGAAGCGTCACACTGCTGTGCCTGCACCCGTGGGGTGTTCCAGAAGTGGCTGGGGGGCTGTGCAGTACAGGCAGTGAGCTGTGGAACAGCAGGAGAGAAGAGGTGAAGAGAATTGCCCAAATCTTTGCCCTCAGGGGTGAGGACAGCACAGCCCTGCTCAAGGGAGCAGCTCATGGCAGCCTCGGGAAAGCTCCAGGACAGCACAGGGACTGGAGCATCCCGGCTTCTCACTGTCCATCCTTGGTTTCTGAGCGAGAAAGTGGGGTCGAGTGCTGGGGCTGGCCCTGCACTGTGGGTACCAATGCCTCCCTTGTCTTGCCATCCTCCTTCTGCATCATGCTGCAGCTGCATGAAGTCGGTCTGGCTGCTCTCTGGAGGGGACAGGCCCCTTTGGGTGACCCTCGTATTTGTCTTCTGCAGCTGTGCTACTACCTCCAGCCCCTCGGCGGCTGCTGCTGCGGGGTCGGGGGGCAAGAGGGCAGGATAGGGCCTCCTGCAAGGGTGGTGGGAGCAGTGCAGGCATTTGGCTCCCAAAACCCAGCCTGGCCTAGAGGAACTTTATCATCCAGCACCCAGGACAAGTGTAACAGGCTGCATTTACCTTTCCTGTTGTGCAGCTCCAGCAGCGCTGCCTCTGCTCCCACCAGTCCTGTGCCCCCCCAGTAGGTGCAAAGCTCCAGCAGCCAGGCTGGGCCCAGGTCATCCCCCTCCCACCCCAGAAATCACCCCCCCACCTCCAGGTGATCCTGCCCCTGCTCCTCCTCCAGCCCATGCAGCCCCCGAGGTCCCAAGATGCTCATCCAACTGCTTTTATTAGTGGTTTTGGCTATATTACATCCTTAAGGAAAAACAAAACAACTTAGTTCACAGTGCCAGGCTGAGAGGGGTGTTCTCCAACAGCTGTGGTCAAATAGGAAAAAAAAAAAAAAGAAAAAAAAAAAGAAAAACCACACGAAAAAGTCCAGTGGTGGCTTATGCCAAGTGTCCATATGGCAGAGCTGTGCCTGGGAAGGTGCCATCCCCCTGCCCGCACGCAGGGTCTGCTGCAAGGGACACACACCACAACTGGATGGTGCATGTGGCACCAGAGCTGCTAAAAAGTGGAAAAGGACCAAAAAGCATTCTCAGTGCCAGCTTTGCCTCTCCTCAGCCACATGGAAAGGAAAGGAAGCCCTGCAGCTCCTACAAGCTCCCAGCACAGTGGCTGCCCTGCCGTGTCCTTGTCACCCTTGTCATCAGGGACTTGTGGAATTGTCAGAGCTGGAAGGGACCTCTAGAGATCACCCAGTCCCACTCCCCTGCTAAAGCTGCCCAGAGCACATCCCTCAGGGCTGCAGCCAGGTGGGGCTTGAAGGTCTCCAGAGAAGGGGACTCCACACCCTCCCTGGGCAGCCTCTGACAGGGCTCTGACACCCTCACCCCAAAGAATTTTTTCCTCATATTTGAATGGAACTTCCCGTGTCCCAGCTTGTGCCCGTTGTCCCTCATCCTGTCACTGGGAACCACTGAGAAGAGTCTGGCTCCATCCTCCTTCCACCCACCCTTCAGATCCTTGTGAGCATCAAGAAGGTCTCCTCTCAGCCTTCTCTTCTCCAGGCTCAAGAGTCCCAGCTCTCTCAGCCTTTCCTCATCAGGGAGATGCTCCAATCCCTCCATCATCCTTGTTGCCCTACGCTGGACTCTCTCCAGTAGTTTTCTGTCTCTCTTGAACTGGGGAGCCCAGAACTGGAGGCAGGATTCCAGTTGTGGCCTCCCCAGTGCAGAGCAGAGGGGGAGAATGACCTCCCTCCACCTACTGGCCACACTCTGCCCTACACAGCCCAGGATTCCATTGGCCTCTTGGCCACCAGGGCACATTGCTGGCTCAGGGATAGTTTACTGTCTACCAGGACCCCCAGATCCTTCTCCTCAGAACTGCTTTCCAGCAGGTCCACCCCTAACCTATACTGGTGCCTGGGGTTCTTCCTCTAGAGGTGCAAGATCCTACGCTTGCCCTTGATAAACCTCCTGAGGTTCTTCTCTGCCCAGCTCTCCAGCCTGCCCAGGTCACGCTGGATGGTGGCAAAGCCTTCTGGAGTGTCACCAGTGCTCCCAGTTTGGTACCATCAGCGACCTTGCTGAGGGTACACTCTGTCCCCTCATCCAGGTCATTGAGGAATATGTTGAACAAGACTAGACCAAGTATTGACCCTTGAGGGACACCACTGGTTACAGGTCTCCAACTTGACCCTGCTCCATTTATCACAACTCTCTGAGTCCTGTCACAGCCAGTTCTCAAGCCACCCCACTGCCCCCACATCCAGCCCCCACTTTCTCGGTTTCCTGATGAAGATGTTACGGGAGACAGTGTCAAAAGCCTCGCTGAAGTCAAGGGAGGTGACATCTGCTGCTCTCCCCTCATCCAGCCAGCCAGCCATCACAGAAGGCTATCAGATTGGTCGAGCGTGATTTACCCTTAGTAAATCTGTGTTGACCATTTCAAATGATTTCCTGTTCTTTAGGATGTTTGGAGATGACATCCAGNCACCCCCCACCCCCCCCAAAATCAGCCCAGACACCCCCAGCTGAGCCAGAGTCCTCACAGTCACCCCCAGCACCCCTTGGCAAGAACCCTCTGGCCCCACTGCAGGTGCTGGGTGTCCAGCACCCCCAGAGCAAAGACATTCACACCAATTCAGACTACCCCCCCACCCCACTCCCCCCCATACCCCTAATTCCCAGTGGCTAAAGGAGCAGAGCTGGTCGCTGGTCGCTCTCCCCCTTCTCAGGCCCTTCCTGGCCTCTCTAGGGCCAGAAGCTCGCTGGGCCCTGGCTGGGAAGCACTGCTGCAGATGGGAGCAGGGCTGGGGCTTTGCCAGGCTATTCCTTTCCTCCAAAACCAACAGGGCAAGAGCAGCAACACAGGGGTGATCTCTCCCCCAGGCCAGGCTGGAAGGGGGCCCAAAGGAAGGGGTCCTGCCACCCCTTTATGCCTCTGAGAAGATCCAAGGGCTCCTGAGAGGCTGTGGCAAGGCAAGGCACAGGCAGCTGCCAGCCCCACACCACTGCCAGGGGACATGCACCTACTGCCCCTCTTGCTTTTGGGAAGGGGCAGGCCCGGGCTGTACCCCAGCCCTCACGTTACAGCAGCCATGGCAGGAGGGGTCCCAGCCCCCCCGGCTGCTGCACTGACCCCCACTGCACTGGCACAGCCAGGGAGAGCCCTCCAGCCAGCGCAGCACCTTCAGGTGCAGGGAGGTTCAGCTCAGCTCCCTGCCAGCCTGGAGAAGGACAGCAGGGACCCCTGGAGCTTCCCAGGCAGCAGCAGGGACCCTCCACAACAGCCCAGAAGCAGTCAGGGTAATGCCACCGCACAGGGGGACAGCCAGCCCTGGCAGGACTCCCAGGCCCCAGCTGGGTGACAGCCCAGCTCCAGTGACGATGGCCCCACAGGGGCACCCAGGCTGGAGCAGAGGAGGAAGCAGAACACAAGCAGAGGGGGCTCTGTGTCCCATCAGGCTGGGGAGGGAGGGGCTTCAGGCCTTCCTTCATGGCAGCCAGGGTGTCCCCTCTCCAACCTCGCTGCTCACCCTCCTGGGTGGGTCCTGGACTACTACTTCAAGGGAGGCTCCTGTGACCAACAAAACCTCTCCTGGAGCACATTCAGGCACTGACAGGGGTGAGGGAAGCCCTGGCAGAGAAGGCAGCAAAGTCTCAGAGCCCAGCCCAGCCACCGTCCTGCCCGGAGCTCCTCATGGCCACAAAGCAAGGGCCCAGCTGGCCACAACACAGCCATGGGGCAGCAGGATTTTCTCCACAAACGCAGAGACCTTCTCACAGGTGCTGAAGAGTTGCTGCTCAGAAAGGAGCAGTGCCAGGAGCCCAGGGACAAAAAGGGGACAGCGTTTCACTTTGGGACTTCTCCAGCCACCCCAGGTCCTACCTAGGTGGCTGCAGGCTCAGTGAGTGCCCCAGTGTGCACCATCCTGCTCCCAGCACCGAGGGAAGGGCAGGGGAAAGCTGCTGCTGGTGGACAAGGCAGAGCCTGGGGAGGGCAGGGGCTGGCCAGCAGCTTCACACCACACAGGTGGACAAGAGACATGCCACATCCATCAGTGCTGCAACCGCAGAGGTGACAGTGCCCATGTGGATGGATGGTGGCAGTGGAGCTAGAGGGTGGCACCCAGGAAGGCTGGCGTGTCTGTGCTGCTGCAGCCACCCTGAGATGGGGCTGAAAGACAGGTCAGGAGCATCCGTGTGCGAGTAAAGCCAGGTTCCAGCACTGCCACCACCCTGCCCAGCACTGTTCAGGGACAGGCAAAGTACAGAATGGCGGGGTCTGTCTGGCTAAAAACACACCCGGGGCTCGCAGGGTTCAGGAGACTCAAGTCCTGCATCACCCTCCTCTCCCGAGACAGGCAGTCTCCAGGGAAAATTCACTCGTCTCTCCCACTGGGCATCCCCGGTGCTGCTGCACTCTCCTTCCGCAGCAGCGGGCACTGCGGGCCCCATCCCAATGCCACCCGGAGCACAAAACTCCCACCAAACACCCAGCAGAGCCCAGAGACAGACAGGGTACCGCTGCCAGCCTGCCACACCTGCCCTCGCTGCAGACACCGACAGCATCACAACAGCATCACAACAGTCCACACCTCCCACCTGGTTTGCACTGCGTCTGCCAGGCACCCTGCTGCTCCACCCAGGCACAGAGCAGCCCAGAGGCACAGAGCAAGTGCCGCTGCACACACAAAACTTCCAGGAACAGAGAGATCTCTGAAGAAAATCCTAGACGGCTGAGCCAAACATCCACACGAGGTGGTGCTCGGGCAGGCCAAACCCTTGTTTTACTACACAGCACTGAGGATGTGCACTAAACTGGTAGAGCAAGAACTGCACTGGTTTCCACTGGGAGCCCAGAGAGCAGCAGTTCAGACACCCAAGTCCCTGCAGGAGATCTTCTGGTACCCTGCAGACTGCGAACGTCCACCCAAACCTCTTCTCAGGGAAGGTCTCTCTGACACCGTGGAAGAGGGTTCCCATCAGACACCTCATTTCCACTCAGAGCAAAGGTCCCCTTTTGGGAAGGGCTTTTTTCCCCTTCCGCTTTCTGCCCTCTCCTCGCTCCGAGCGCTGCCCGAGGTGCAGCACAAGAGGGGGATGCCCCACTCGGGGCTGGCTCCGCGTTCACTGCTCCTGGAGGTGAGGAGGGTTAGAGGCCCGTGAGATCAACGATGGCTTTAATAAAGATGGCGTCATCACGCACGTAGGAGTTCTTGGCTTCCATCACAGAGACGGGGCAGAACAGCGGGCAGCCGCTGGCAATGTTCATTTCCGTGACAGGTCGCTGGAAGGAGGAGGATGTCACGTCGGGTCGGAAGGCATCGATGATGTGCTCCCGGTTGTTCTGATCCAGGAGCATGAGGGTCACCTGGGAGGAAACACAAGCAGCTAAACAAAAAACTCCCCGATTCTCTCTCTCAGCACAGGGATTGCTGACTCGAAGCCTGAAAAATGTGCAATTACCAAAGCAACCACAGCCTCACCACGTGCCTACGAATGTGAGAAATGCCTGCACACAGGGTCAGCAGAGAATGTCATCTTGGTGACATTTTGTAGAAACCTTCCCACTTCCTGCCCTGTCACTGGAAACTGCTGTGTGGAAGCACGAGGCTTTCAGACCGATTCCAAAGCCCTACACTGGGTGGCATGGTGTCCGCTGCCAGCACCAGTACCCCAGGCAGGTGTGTGTTTGTGAGTCACAGGGTTGCTGTTCCCCTGTGAAAAAAGGCGTCCCCTCTCTCTGCATCAGCCCCTCACCCGCTCAGCCTTGAAGCGTTTTGCAAACCTGCCCTGTCTGGGAAAGGCCACCCGAGCTCCCGATGCCGAGTGAGCATCACCTACACCCCACGTACCAAGGCCACAACCGCTTTCCCTCACCCTGAAAATTCAGGCACAGGCTCTGCTCGCTTTCCAAACTTGCTGCTGCTGCTCTCCTGCCACAGCCTCTGCCATCCCATGCCCCTGCCCTGTGGCACGCTCAGTGCTTTCAGCAGGACCGAGGAATCCCCAGGGTGGCAAAGTCCTTTCTTTGCAAAGCAAGAGCAACAACTTCTGCTTGCTAAGCAGGCCAGAACAAGGTGCCTAGAAGCTCAAATAGGTGCAAAACTAGAGAGGCCTGTTGCTGGGCATAGTGGGCTTTGCCCCAAACCTACCTTCTGGTTGAAAGGCCACCGCAGAAGTGCATCGTTGGGTCCTTTCATCACCACAAAAAACAGGGAGAGATGGGTCCCGCGCCCGGTGCCATCCCCGTTCAGGTAAACACGCAGACACATCTTGTAGCCGTACTTGCTCGTGTAGAAAGCTATCAAAGAGTCACAAAACAGACACAGTGAGTGTCAAACCCACCAATGTCTAGCACCAGCAGGTTCCTTTGAACTCTGAGAATACTAAAGTTTGGATCCTGGAAGAAACCAGGTCTGTGTCTTAAAATACCTGCACCACAGAGGTGTGCTGGAAAGCCAGCAGGTACAAACAACAGTCAGGTGCCATCTCAGACCCTGGAGACAGCCCGAGTTCAGCAGCCCCAAGCCCCTGGTCTATCCGAGCCACAGAGTCCACGGAACAGAGCAGGCACCAGACGGCCCCTTGGGCTCTCCCCGTGGCCACCGTAGCATGAGAGCCCTGGGCACAGCCTGGAGCTCTGCTGGGAGCTGGGTGCTCCCCACCACGTCCCCCCAGACCTGCCAGCTGTGCCACAGGCAATGGCTAACAGAGCTGCAGCTCATGGCAACAACGCTGATGAGGAGGAACAAAATGACCTCTTCCCCCCAGAAGAAATCCTGCCTGGGGGTAAGACCATCCTCAGCACCCACTCCCCCTTCGTTGTAACACGGCTGCCTCTGACAGGGGCAGAGAGTCAAGCAAGGGAGCTTCAGTCTCCCGTCAGGATCCCAGCCACTCTGGCTAGGCTGGGAACGGGCTCTGGGATCTCAGGCTCTCTCCTCCAGCAGCTCTTGGAACGTTCACGTTGTGATACCAGACCCATAGAAAAAAGTTTCAGAAGGGGACCTGCCACAAACCGCCCTGTCACAGCAGCACAGAGCCATGGGACCCAGGTCTGGCAGAGCTCAGCGGCCTCAGGGCATGGGGCAGGAGACCAGAGCTGGCATTTTACTGTGGGACTTGGTACGTTTTCAGTCGGATCAGCACTAGCAGAGACACCATGCCCTTCCACAGGGAGAGGAGCAAGGGATCAGGGTTTTGTCTCCCACTTCCCTCCTGGCACTCCCCACTTCTCTTCCTCTAGTCCTTCATCTCCATCCAAAGGCTTTCAGGGCAGATGCCACCCTCTGCTAATCCAAGCAGCACATCCTCACCACCCACCTGGGGCTTCCCAGCACTCTGGTAACCCTGTGAATATACAGCTAGGAGGGGAACTGGAGGAAGGACGGCACGGAGCAGTGGGAGTACCCAGGAAAGGCACCAGGCAGCCAGATTGCTAAACACCTTGCACACCACAGCACCAGCCCAAAACAGAGATTGGGGCACCCTCCTTCCCAAAGTCCATCAGAAGCAAATCAAAAGCCCAGCAAGCCATCCCCAGCATCTGACAGTGGCTTTCCAGCAGGAGCTTTGCTTCGGACTGTCCCAGTTTACTGCTTGGATGAACCTTTCCTGTGCAGATCTGTCTTTTTGAACTCTGATTTTGCCCTTTGCAGAACCTTGTGGCAGTCTTGCCATGTCCTCATCACTTGAAAGGACACTGTAGAGAGGTTGGTGCTGGTCTCTTCTCACAGGGAATTAGCGATAGAACAAGAGGGAATGGCCTCAAGCTACAACAGGGCAGGTTTAGGCTGAACATTAGGAAAGGATTTTTCACAGAAAGAGTGGTCAGACCCTGGAATGGGCTGCCCAGGGAGGGGGTTGAGTCCCTGTCCCTGAAAGAGTTGTTTAGATGTGGTGTTGGGGGATCTGGTGTAGGGGAGTGTCTCTTCCAACCTGAATGATTCTTTGATTTTATGATTCTGTGTCCTCAAAATGCAAGCAAGCAGTAACTCTACTTCCTTCTCTCTAACACTGTTTTTCTATTTCCTTGCCTGTACGTTTAAATGCAAAACAAACAATTGTACTCACTTCCCTTTCTGAATTTTCATCCCATTCACAACGCAGACCTCTCTCCTCTCAGCTCTCTCCTTCGCTGACCAATTAGCACTAGGCTATTTGCTTCACTCTCTAAGATTAAAAAAAAACACCTCCACAAGAAACATTTGTCTTTCGGCCTAATTTTCTCAGCTAAAGCAGCATCAGGAATGAGGATCTCTTGTCTAAATGACACAATTGACTACTGCAGGAAACAAGGCCTTGTACTTTGCACTTGTAAGATAAAAAACGCCAACAAGCCCTGTCTTTTCCAGAAGCCATCTCAGTCTTGGGCAGAGCCCTCACCTTCCACCTCTCCAGCCACTTACAAGATTGTCATGAGCAAATTGCAGGGACCAACCATCAACAAAAACCCACAGTCTGTGGCCCACAAAGATGTTTTTCCTTTGATGGAACAGTTGACAAAGCCCTGAGCCCAGCCTTTGCTGCCCCGGCACTGCTGCCAGGCAAGGCATGGGGACCTGCCCAGATGCAGCGTGGAGGCACCCATAACCAGGAGCTGCAGCCCCAGGAGGAACTGTACCTCCAGAGCATGGATGATGAAATGCCTGCAAGTACAGGGCCTCTTGCATTCAGAGAGGTTTCACCCATTTCCCTCCCTCGGGCTGACTCCGATACTCCTCCCTCCACCAGCTGACCTGATTCTCCAACCTACAAAAACAAATTCCACCCCATCATGGGTAGCTTGGGTGGCCTCAACCTACAGAGGGGCCTGAGGAACCTCTGAGCTGGGGCACAGGAGTGAGGACACCCATGGCCAGAGGACAAGGTTCAGCTCTGTCCAGCACCTCCCTCCAAACCGCTGCCCCTGGAGACGTTCAGGGCAGGCAGCTCCCAAAAAAGGGCAGCAGATGGAGAGGATGCAGGATTTAAGCTCCTCTCTCCAAGCCAAACAAAACATATTTGAAGCAGACTTGTCGGTTTTGGGAAAAGGAAGGAAACGCTGCCCTTCCCAAAGGGGTTTTCCATGGCTGCTGCTGACTTTAAAAAGGAAATGCTAATTGCATGCACGACTTCAGCAGCAGCTTGGCCCCCCTCAAGAAGGGGAATCCCTTTTTTCTTTCAGTTTTTCAAGAGAAAAAAAGACAGCCTTTATCCAGAAAACAGATTTTAAAGTAGTTTTAAAAATCCATTTGCTTTTTCACAGCGCCAGGAAGCAGGTATAAGGTGCTCTGGGTTTGCATGCGGCTCCGGGCAGTCTGAAAAAGCTCTCCAGCACAACCCAAGCGAATCCTGCTGGGGCAAACACAAATTCCCCTCCCTCCTCAACCCGTCTGGTGTGAGGTGGGCTCCCCATCGAGCAATAAAATTGTGCAAAGAGATGGTCTCACCTTACAGTGGTGAGTCTGGGAAGTGCTTTCATAAGCAAACACATCAAATAATCTACTGCTTGTCACCACCCACCATTTTCTTTTTTAAGACGAAGAAGAGCAGTGCTGGGCTGGGGCAGTTCTGCAAGGAGAGCCCCTTCCTCTAACACATATTCCAGCACTTCCCTAGCTATGGTTTGAGCTTTATTTAGACATTGTCTCTTGCACTGTCATGGCTTCGGTACTAAAATATATTTCTGGGGCTCTAGTATATATTTCCTCCCTTCCTTAACCATTCCTTAACCATTTGAGTGCAGGTTCTGGGGTTTTTTTTTTGATCTCTGAGTATTTTAATTCTAACTAAAGGATTATTCAGGGCTATTCCAGAGCTAAGAGGGTTACATTTTCCATTATGAGAAATTAAAAAGGTTTTCTGCAATCAAAAATGCACCTCTTTCAGCAGCAGTTTTACTTAGCCTAAACTGTAAAAAAAAAAAAAAAAAAGAAAAAAAAAAAAAAGAAGCATTTCAGGCACCACAAGGAAAGGGGGACAGAACAGAAGAACATCTGAATGGCTGGCACCTCTCCTGCTACAGACACCACTACAAATCCCACATCCAGCCAAGACACAAAAAGGCTTTTGCGGTTTTGCGGGCAATAACCTGGAGAGAAGATCGCAGGAGAGCGGCCCGTGATTGCATCCTGACGCTTCCTGGCAAATTCAGTTATCTTCCAGATGAAAACACCATCGTAGGTGGAAGCTTCCATGCTGCGGATCTTTTCCTCCATCTCTGCCATGGCCAGATCTTTGAGCCCAATGCTCCGTTCCAGCTGCCGGACCTGCTCAGCGGGACACATGGTACAGCCTGGTTAAAACCCGCTCTGCTGCGAGCCCCGAGAAAGCCCGCAGTCACCAGCATCCCTTCAGGAGGGGTCTGTAGTGAGAGACCTTCTCCAGAACTGACAGGGGTCACGGGAGGGAGGAATTTAGCATCATAAGCCAATTCTCTGAAGGTTCTTTCTGAACACTGTCATTATACATCGGTACGACTCAGTGCTTGAGCTGGAAACTTTCCCACAGGGAATGGAAAAATCCTCGCCACAAGCAGCTCCGTTACGTTGGCAGCACAGGTGAGGATGGGGCGGGGTGGGGGGGGGCTGGAAAACCAACTCAATGTTGTGACAAAACTAGACTGAGAAAGAGAAGAACCTCCACCCAGCCACCAAGGTCTCTGGACGGTTAATCCCTGCTGGCTCACACAGGGTGACACCAGCTCTGGCAGCTCCCTTGCTGGGGGAGCACAGGTTCCCAGTTGCAGTACTCAGCAGGGACTGTACTGGACCATACTGGTGTGGCAGCTTCCTCATGCCTCCAGACCATGCTTGGCACAAGGCTGTAGTGCAGCGTCAATGACAACACTCCCTTTGAAAGGGAGGGCAGCAGCCCCAGGGATTCAGACAGATTCAGGGAAATGCTGGGTGCTCTCTCTCTCTCTCAGAAAACTTTACCCAGGAACAACATCTCGGTGTCTGCGGAACTCGGTTACCAACAGAGATCTCAACGCTCTACGCACGTGAATTTAATTCCCATCTTTTCCAGGAAGCTTTTGAGGGTTGGGCGGAGGCAGAAATGATATTTTAGATCTGCAGTTTCAGGGCTAAGCAGTGAAGCTTTGCTAACTATTAACACGGAAAGGAAACTAAGAAAAGTCTCTGGTCAGAGCGTTGGAAAGCCCAAGCCAGGGGTTACACACCTTGTTACTCAGCGTTTCAATTTTCTCCTGGTCTAGTCGATGCTGCCGACTGTAGGCTTCGGCTGTTAGAGACACTCTTTCCACCTCCCGATTGAGCACGCAGACAATGTTCTCAAAGGTCACTGTTTTCCTCTCAAGGGCCTCACACCTTCCCAAGAGCTCCAAGGACCTGGAGAGCTCTGACTCTGAGCACAGAGCATTTGCTGCCAGGAGCGGGGAGTTGTTTTGCGATGACGAAAGGGTAGGAAGGGGCTTCAGGTCTCCAGACCCAGCCTTGAGGCTGAGCACAAAACTCAGCAGCATGTAGAGATGCTCCGCCAAACACTTGCTTTCATGTTCGGGTAGCTTTTCATTTTCCACCTACATGAAGAGAAATACATCCCCTTTTCAGCAAGCTCAATCTACGCTGTCACCATCCACAGAACAAATTCCTCCTCTCGAAGTCACAGTTAAGCTTTAAATTATAAAGGGGGAAAACCAGAGAAAGACAGTTAAAAAACTGTTGTGGTGGTGGGTGGTGTTTGTTTTAGAAATGTGGCAAATGACACACAAGGGCATATGCTTAATGTTTCCCCAGCTGTAGACACTGTTCTATTGTCTTCCTCCATCGCTTCCCAAAAGGGCTCTGCCAGATGTACTTAACAGCACCAAAGAGCAAAGCCCCACATTAATCCCCCTGCGAATGGGTTTATATGAACATCACCAACAGGAGCTGGGAAAACTAAGCCACATGGAGAAATATGGCCTGGACCAAGCTCTAGCAAGAGCTGTGCTTACAGCAGCGTAACCACCAGAGTCTCAGAGCACTCCTGGTGTTCCTCCAGAAGGAGGTGATTTCCTTCCACGTGAAGTTCATTCTCTGGACACCCAAACTCCGGGCAGCAGGTGATGTTACACTCCATTTGCAATGGGTGTGAAACACCACATTGTTCAGATACCTGAACACAACGGCAGTTTACAGGTTAATTCCAACACTGGAACTGAAAACAAGTCCCAAGATAAACATGAACAGACAAGCCCTTACCACCTCAGCACATCCGACAACCTCAAATCTGCAAGGCACTTTAGATCTGCCACAAGTCCTCACGTGGTCCCGAAACTAGAAAGGAAGGCAGGCAACGTTAGATCTTATGTGTTCCTGGCAGCTCCCTTTCCATCTTGCTGATGTCGAGGAAACTGAAGACGATCTGAAGAATGCTCAGGCCACTTCTAATAATTAACTACCTGCCAAAGCATGTGGTTACACTTGGACACTGCCTACCATTAGGTATGACTTTCACTGTCATATAAACACAGGAAGTTTTATTTTTCCTTCTCTAGGAGAAACAGGAGGCCTCTCTTCTCACTTGCATATGCAAGAAAGAAGCAGCAACCAGCACAGGTGTGTGTTATGGATGCTGAGTCAGAAGCTTCGCTGAGGGCAGAGGGATGGGAGGCCTGGGAACAGCCTGGCGTTCAGTCGTCTGCACTTCACGTAACCCTGGCTGGGATGTGCCAGAGCTCAGCATTTTTACTTCCTGCTAAACATAATACATCTGAGAACACAAATCTTCCTGGTGGTCCTGCCCAAGTAGTCATAGCAATTCCTGCAGGTCCACCAGTGCAAGGGACAAGCCCTTGCTGGGCTGCTGAAGGACACCCCACCTCAGCCACCACTCGTCTGGCAGCTGCCATGAAGAACGAAGGCCTGTGTGGGAATATCCACCACTGAAGTGCCACGAACCCCCAGCCACCAAGATGACTCGTTTGGGTTCCCACACAGTGCGTGATTAATGCTAACAAGCACTGGCACATTACCATCTTGTTCTTGATACACCTCTCACCACCTGTTCTGAACAACCACCGCATTCCACGTTTCACACCTACATCTGCTACGACAGATGTTGATTCAAACTGTCTTTAAACTGCTTTTAAAAAAGCTTCTAGATCCATCAGGCTTGCACAATGAGTCAGGTTACTCAGAGTTACAATGGCTGTGGCTAATCAACAAAAATTTGGAGAGAGATTAAAGAGGGAGTTAATATTTAAACAAAGGATAGAACCTCTCGGGGAACCCTACACGTCCAGTCTCTGCCAGGCTCCAGCTGATCTGTAGCTCAAGGTCCCAGCATGAAGCTCTCTGTGACGCTGCCCACACTGAAGAACTCTCTGCTCATCTTTGTGATGCTTCTGTCCTGCTAGGAGGGCCTTTGGCAACACCACTACTAAAAATATTTGCCCATAGCAGGAAGGACTGTTTCAGAGGAATGTGCTTTTCAAAGACGTTTCCCAGAACTTTGACGTTCAGACTTCTGAGCCTTGCCCCAGGAGCCAGCAGCATATAGACACAGATTCCATTACATGATTAATTAGAAATTAATTAGTTTAGCTGGGCTCCCTTTCCATAACTGCAGCAGTGGTCGATACGATTGCTTTACGTAGCACGTAAGCACCCACCAAACCACGGGCGTACTTTTCCCACGGCAAAGGCTGCTCAGAGGGAGGTGGCGGTGGCAGCACGAACACCGAGCTCCAAGTGCAGATGGGTCACGTCTGCTCACACCCCACCAGTGTTCTGAGCCTTATGGAAAGGTCACGTCTGTACTAATGGCTGCCACTTAATTGCTTTCTCCACTTTCTAACGGTCTTCGGTTTTCCTCCCCGTCCCAAGAAGGCCAGTGTCAGCCCGTCAGGACCTGACCCCACCGCGGCACAGGGTTCCCCAACAGTCACCTTCTCCCTGGGAACCTTCTTCCCACAGCCTTCGCACGTCAGTGGGAACTCAGGGCAGACCTCATCATGTGCCTGTAAAAGAATTGACAAGAGAATATTTGGTGCTGGAAATAAAAGCTCCAATGAGGTTATACGACGAGTACAATTCAACGGGGATAGTTTTATACTTCATTACAGAGAGCAATATTTTATTATTATACCAACCTATACTCAGATCTTGTTCGTGCTGATACTTCTGTATGCTGACTCATTGGTGGCACCTCCAGGCCTCCAGAATTCTGGGGGCCTGTGTAGCCTCAGCCTCAATTCAAAAGTTCCTACAATAATTTCTTTTAAAAAATGAGATGACTGCTTTGATGAAGAAGATAATCAAGAGGAAACTCCATTTATGGCTCTGTCAGGAAAACACATGTTCAGGTAGGTCAAGTGAAGTAAGCCACCATCTCAGCACGATAATTTGTGTCATTTTTCCACTGCAATGGTTAGCATGAAGTATGAACCCATAGCCTACTCATCGCACACTGGGCTGAGCTGCCTGACAGTATCTCCATGTTTGATTCAGAAAACCATTTTTCAACCAGAAAGAAAAACATTTTAAAACTGTTTCATTTCACAGCCCTGCAGACAAGCACCCACAGTTCGTTTGTCAGCCTGAGGAGCTACACAAATGATCAGGGCAATGTGATACTCTGTGCTCAGCAGACACAAGGGCCATGGATACCAGCTAAATTGGGAACGCAAGAACGTGCTTCTGCTTTCTGTGCCATCTCCACACTCCTTCAACCTTCTCCTTACACACCAACCACTTGAAAGAAGGCACTGCACATGCAGTTCAAAATTCAGATTGAGCACACTGAAGTATCCTGCCATGGGAGTAACAGGAAACAACAACAACAAACCCAGAAGCATTTATAAAGCAGTCATGCGAAACCAGACGCTTTGAAAACTTGGTCACATTTATTCTTTATTAAAAGAAGCTACTATCTGAAGGGGGGGAACATGCACAAACTTAAATACTGTCACCACATCAGAAACTGGGAAGTGAAACCCATTAGTGGCTCAGCTTTGGCTTCTTAGTTACTCTCTCCTTTATTATATTTCAAATGAGCAAACAGACTCAAAGCCTCCCTGAAAGGTCCCTGAGCTGCCAGGCTGGGCACTGCTGCCTATGGACGCTGAGCACCTTCCTCCATCCCACTCTCTCAGAGAGGCTGAACCCTTTTGTCTGCTCACCTCCTGCTCTCATGTTCTACAAACACTCGACAGCATCTTCCCCACGGCCCACAAAGCGCTGGCATAAGAACAAACAATCTGGCTGAAGGAAGGAAACTTCACTCTAGAGACAAATCTTTAAAAAGAGAGTATTTAAAACTCACACCCTCCCATGCCAATGTGCTGGGTGTGAAACCACCTCCCCTCTTCCCTCCCCACCTCCCAGCACCCATCTCCCACCCCGGCTCCACGCTACCCACACCGTGCAGCATGCCCAGGCGGCGTGGGGAGGGACACCAGCCCCACACAACGATGCTCTAAGTGCAGCTGAGCCAGATCTAAATCAAGACACCCAAGAAGCCCCAGCTTTAACCAGCACAGCTCCAAGCCTCTAGAAAAACAGTTTTGTATAAACAGTTTCAGGCTCTTCTAGAATCCCCTGCTCCTTCCCCCTCTACACGGGTGTCTAAACAGAAGTGGATGGTGTTGCTGCTGGAAGAAATCCACCCTGCCCAGGAGCCGAAGAGCAGGGGTTGGCATTCGTGCCCGATCTGCCACACTCCACTCCCCCGGGAGTGGGACAATCCTCTCGTTGACACCTTTCCCAAACCCACAGCCATGACCTTCTGGCAGCAGGGACGAGCATCCCCAACATTCAAGCGTTCACTGTGAACACTTCAGGCAGCTAAGGAAAGCCGTGACTGTGAGGAGGGCTAAGTGAGAGCAGTCACTCTCTCCAAGTGAGCTGTCATGGAAATCAAGTCAGATGGGGTTCGGAGAGAGGGGGTGGTAACAGAAGCCAGGGCCCTGCAGGGAGGGCACTGCCAAGGGCAGGGCTGGCAGAGATGAGTCGCAGCAGAACAGGCTTGGTGCAAGCTGGACACCACAGATCTTCCACAGACATGTTCCTGCACGTTGAGCTTCGACAGTTTGTGAGTCCTGCTCTGAGCGCAGCAACAGCAACTGTAAGCACAAAGCTTGGCAGCAGGAAGGGAGCACTGAAAAGGAAGAAAAATTAAGAGGACTGTAGAGGAAAGCCAGCTGAAGCAGTACAGGACACACCGGAGTGCTGGCAGGGACTTGGCAGTTCCCAGCCCTGGTGCTGCTGTGTCCAGCACGTGGCTCCTTTGGCATCTTAGCCTGGCAATATGAAAAAGGTTGGGCACACACAATTGAGGAAAAACACCACTGAAAATGGGTCTCCAGTGTAAGAGAGACACCTGCCCTTTTCAAGGGAAACTACATCCCTCGCACTAAAAAGCACGAGTTGCTTTGTACCCTCTGCCAGGTCCCCAGGGGCTGTGGAGCCTGAGACACCACACAGCACAGGTACTATAAAAAATAGTGTGACCAGCAGAAGTAGGGAGGTGATTGTCCCCCTGGACTAAGCACTGGGGAGGCCACACCTTGAGTCTGGTGTCCAGTTCTGGGCACCTCAACACAAGAGAGATCTGGAGGGGTTGGAGTGAGTGCAGAGGAGGGCAATGGAGCTGGTGAGGGGCCTGGAGAATAAATCTTATGAAAAGCAATGGAAAGAGCTGGGAGTGTTTAGTTTGAGGAAGAGGAGGCTGAGGGGAGACCTCATCCCTCTCTACAACTACTTGAAAGGACATTGGAAAGAGGTTGGTGCTGGTCTCTTCTCACAGGGAATTAGCGATAGAACAAGAGGGAATGGCCTCAAGCTACAACAGGGCAGGTTTAGGCTGAACATTAGGAAAGGATTTTTCACAGAAAGAGTGGTCAGACCCTGGAATGGGCTGCCCAGGGAGGGGGTTGAGTCCCCATCCCTGAATGTATTTAAGAGTGGTTGAGATGTGGTGTTGGGGGATCTGGTGTAGGGGAGGAATTTGTAGAGTGGGGCTGATGGTTGGACTCGATGATCCCAAGGGTCTCTTCCAACCTGAATGATTCTAGGATTCTGTGATTCTACTTTGGGGTGTCCTGCTCCTCTGAAGTCAACGTGCTCTTCCCTGCTGCATCTCCTCCCCATAAGGAGAGTCCTAAGGCTGGTTTTAAGCCAGTCCCACACAGGCAGGCTGGGCCACCACAGACACGGTCCTTGTGCTATTGCCTGGAGCCCAGAAACGTGGGGCTGGAAAGCAGGAAACCAGTCTGTAGTTCACAGTGCCAACTGGGAACACGAGCTTTCTGAGACAAAATCACCTGATTCCAGACACAAACTGCTCCCTTTCCTGGGACACGCTGGTGACAGAGATGCAAGCAAGTTCACTTGGCATCACAAATAATTAAACCTCAAAGAAAGTGTCAAAACCGAAGATTCATTTCTCATCAGTAACTGCTTGTGGCTTTAGTCGATGTGTGTACACCAGTGATGGCACGGGAAACCAGTGCCCCTTCACTCTGCTGTCCAATGCCACCACATCCATCCGAGCTGAGGCCAAAAACCAGCAGAAGAGATGTCAGGGGCTCCTGAAGGCCTTGCTCATGGCTCTTCTCAGAAGCAGAGGAACTACCTTTGCTTTCAAGTTTCTACGGTCACTGGCTTTTAGGGCTGATTAGACAGACATTTGATTTGGGGTTTATTGATACAGCGACATCAAGGCAGCATTTCTTGCATTGAAGAGATGTGAAAGCAAGAGCAGGTTTTAAAGGTCAAAGGCACAAGAAACACTTGAAAGTTTTCTACCATTTCCTGAAAGACTCTGCCTTTTCCTGGATGCTTTGAACTGCAGGAGCATGAGGTAGTGGGACACTCCAGGATGCTTTTTTCCATATCTCTCCATCATCCCAGAGGAACAGTTTTCCTAAAACAGAGCCCCACAGCATTTTAGATAAGCCTGACTCTGAACCTGACCCGTTCCCACAGCTAGCTGGAGCCCATGCACCACTGTCCCTTGCCTCGCTGGGGCTTCCTGCACTGCAAAACAAAACCACTACATCCACTTGTCAAGAAAGTTAAAAATCATGGTGTTGGGACTACACAGAGTCTCCATAAACAGCTGGCTGACACGTAAGAGAGATTCAAAGCAACTGGGAACATCTGATCAGATACTCTGCAGGTACTCTAGGCTACAATTAATGGTTACAGTCACAGTCACATGAATAATGCCCGAATGAGCTGTTCATATCTAATGAGGTCACTGCTTGAGAACAGCCTGTAACCAGGGAGCAAATACCAATCATACCATCACACTAACGATGCCAGGCACCAGCATGTTTGTAACACTGATCTGGATTGACCTCCAGGAGTTACTTCTGGGAGCAGACCGCTGTCATTAGCTGTGGGAGACGCTGATGTTGACAGCTGTGGTCACACACTGAAATCACTGCCCGTGCCAGCCTGGTCTCTAGACAACACCCCCAGAGAGATCTCCCACTCACCCTTCCAGCATCACTTTCACCAGCACACAAAGCTTCACCTTAATTGCTTAGACCAAATGAGAAGCCTCTCAGGGGCCTTTCTGACCTTCACCTGGGAAAGGGGAGTGTTGATTGGGGTGACACTCCTCGGGCTGCAGGGGCAAGGCCAACTCCTTTGCCTCGCAGGCGGTGCAGAGCTACAGGCTGTGCACCACTGGCTCCCAAAAAAAGAGGAGATGAGAGAAAAACCACAACTGGGAAGGGTGCCTTTCACATGCTGGAGTAGTTGAGCCCATGTTGAATGGTTTGCTTTCAAACCTGATCTCTCCAGGATGTTATAGAATTGGAAGTGCCTCTGTACCCTACCCATTACCCAAGAGCATGTGATGACAGCTTTGGCTCCTGCTGGATACCCAGAACCCAAGGAACATCTCCCTGGGTGTGAAGAGCTGCCTCACAGCCCCCAAAGCTGTGTTTGTACTGAGGGGTTTCATCACAACGAATAAGGGACACACAGCACTCACCTCAGCTTCAAAGCTTGCAACCTACATTTTTTTTTTTCATCTTCCAAGGGGCAGAATGCCAAACCTGTTAACAGGGTGGGCCACCAGAAGAAGGCTGAGCTGTTTTTAGAAGCTCAGAGCAGACCCTCTACAGCTGGGGCTTTCCACCCTCCTCCCACGCGTGCTCTGCGGCACTCCCCGTGGCTCACCTCCCACCACAGGCTTGGACGGGAAACCGCCTGCTCTGCGGGCAGCCAGCAACAGAAACTACTGTGGGGATGGGTAGGGGAGACCGGGTGGTGTCTGAGAGTAAAGGGGTGTCAGATCCCTTTTATTCCAAAGCAGGAGGTCCTTTTTGGTCACCTGCGTGTGCAAGTCAGGGGACGCTCCCACAAGAAAGCGATCTGGTGCTGGAGACTGCTGATCAGACTGGAGCTGGCTGCAAACCGTGCTTCAGCATGACACCACGGTGCCAAACACCACACACTTGGAGCCAAAACCTCCAGATTAAAAAAAAAAAAAAACACAAAAAACCCCCCCAAAAACCCAAAAAAGACAGACAATAAATGCTGTACCTGATTTTAAAAGGAAGGCTGGTCACCCTGCTACAGCATCATCAAGTGTGCCTGCCAGAGTGTTTAAAATGCTGTGTGCCGAGCAGACAACACTGCTATTGAACACCCAGAAGTACATTTTGGGGGAAGAGGAGCCAGCTGAAGTAGCTTCGAAGACCAGCAGCTCTAAGCAACGTGCAAAAGCCTCAAGCTGAAGCTTTCATGCCAAGCAGAAAATCCCCACCAAAACCACTGAGGCATTCCTGGGACACAGATGGAAAAGCTCGGGGGGGGAGGGCATGAAACAGTGAAGCAGAAGGACCCCCTGGCTCAGGGGTCCCAGCAGCATTTTTGAAGAAAGGCAGTTTTCTCTACACAAAGTGTAACTGGGCTTCTCCAGTACCCCCCACCAAGTAGGAACACTGGGCAAGAAGGAACTGCCCAGCCACCTTGTGCTCCAGGCCCCAGGAAGCCACGCAGCTCAGGAGATGCAGACATACTCTCCAACACCATGGGCTTCAGACTAATGCCACTTAAGTTCTCAGTTTTACATCTTCCATAGCCTTCCAGGCTTCAACTGAAGTGATCTCTTCAAAACCATGGGGGCAGCTGACTACAAGGAAAACACATCCCCCCCAGTTTGGGTTAGGACAGGCTTTCACCAAAGATCACAGTCACCGTCCTCATCAGCTGAGCTCATCTGTTGTCCTAGAAAACACCCCTCCCAACTTAGTTTAGATACTGTCAGGATTAATCTTAAAACTTCCTTCTTCCAAACTTAGACAATGCCATTTCCCAATACCTCAAATAATTCCCTCTCTCTTGAGATGACCAGGCTGTAGTTAAAACCCATCCGGGTAACAAATGGAAATGCCAAGGCTGTCCACATGAACACCCCTCTGCAGCCCCCTCCTCCCATCCCAGTCCTGGCGGGGGGCGGGTGGCAAAGAAGTGGAACTGGCAGTATGAAAAGCAGAAATAAAAATTAGATGAGAACTGAAGAGATGTTGATAAAACAGAAGAGAGATGTAGGCACCTCTAGAGGTACTGCAAGGCAAGAAAAGAAATGCTCCAGGGCTGAGAAACCACAAACTCCCTCTACCTGGATATCACAAAGCAGGTTATCTTGGTCTTTCCTTTTGCTCTGCCAGGCTGGTCTGGGTTTCTCCAGCCCTCCTCAGACTTTCCACCTGAATCTAAAGGCTCCTGCCCACAGTCTGCTTCTCTGTGTGTACATTCAGGCAGACACTCTGCAGGAAATCTGTACATGAAAAGAGGCTACTGATTAAAAGGAAAAACCCTGCAGCCCCCAACACAAACTGCTTTATCCAAACGCCACCAAGTATTTACAATATTGCATTTATAAATCCAGACATGTTCTAAGCACTTCAACATTTCACATGCCTCATGGAGTTTCAAGCAGAAGTGCAAGTCACGTCCAAGCAGATTGCACGCTTTCAGTTTTGGATGTCTCTTTGAGACCTGAACTTTGGTCTGCCTGAACAGAAAGCAAAACTGAAATCAGTTTTATTAATTTTTTTTTAAGAACTAGAGCTTTTCATCTGCAGAACATTTTCCCCCTTGTTTGTGCCCTGAAAAGATTAGCAAACCAGAAGTGACAGCATCTCTTGATGTGTAAGTGGATAGCAGTTGACTAAGTCTCTCTCAGTACCGACACAGGATTTTTAAATTAGCAAACAATGAATTCACTCTTGGGGACTTTCCATGTCCTGTCGGAAATAGCAGTGAGGGACTTTCCACAGTGGGAGCACTGAGCAGGAGGTTACACACGTTGCTGCCTACAGAGGCAAACCCCACACTGTGGCACCGAAGGAACCGGCCCAACCGTAGGGAAGCTCAGTGTTAGCCCTTGGTACGAGAGACTCTGGGCTGACACAGTCCTTTCATCAGCCCTCCTCAGCCACACGTACCACCTCCTGAGCTGCAGCCACACGAGGACAGCCAGGCCTGGTGAATGCCACAGCTCTTTGGCAGGAGAGAGAACAGGAGGCAGACACTCCCTCCACCCACCAGTTCCCAGGAAAGGATCAGTTTTTCCTGAGAGGGCACAAAATACCCTCATCCCGGTTGGAGTGAGGCGGGCAGAGAGACAAGCTCAACCTCACGATGAACAGAGCAGCACTGCTCAAAATCCCTGCCTCCCTGTCACCACACCAGGGCCCCGTGTGACCCACAGCCACCCCGGACAACCAAGACCAGCACTGCAGACCCAAGCACTGCTGCAGCTCTGCAAAACATCAGTGTTACAGCAAAACACCAAGCCAGGACCTTGTGAAGACGAGGTGGACAGTACAAAAGAGGCACAGCCTTATCCATTCAGAGGCTCCACAGCGGTTGTGCGTAAGATCCTGGAGCATCGCACCCAGCTTTGCAAGAAGACACTTACCCCAGGACAGCTCATCGCCCTTTTGAACTTCTAGTGTGAGTCCTGGCTGGACTCAAGCCCATGGTAAAAGACATGTAAGACTGCACAAAGAGGACCTTTGGCAGCTGATTATTTTTTCCAAGTCCTGCTGGAATTCTTTAAAAATTTTTTTTGGTTTTAAACCCAGGAGAAAAACTTCAGACGAGCTCATCAGCCTCATCAGTCACAGCACAATCAATAGCCTTGGGAGCTGCTGACAAATCTAACTTTGTTCAGTCAAACAGAGATGGGCTTACTACAATCCCTTTTGAACACTGCAGTGGGCATCAGCAGAAATTAAAGCATGGGTCAAACAATCTGCAGGTACAAACAGCGCAGCTTGAGCCTCAGTAAAACACACTGTACCCTGAAATGCAACTATCAAACTCTGCTGCATCAGGGTGAAGCTTTTAACCTGACATTTATTCAGTCATACACCACAAGCCAGTTCATCCAGGAACAGAGGCTTCACCACAGGAGAACCATTTAGTACCTTACACCCCCATCTCTTTTGGACTGGACTTTTAGCATAAAGGGGAGGTTCTAGCCAGCAGGACAAGGAAGCAGAGGCACAGAAGCACCTCTCTGTTGACAGGCAGAACCCTCAGGTGTGACCTACAGCTGCTGCTCCTTCCTGCCCCCTTGCAGTGGCATCACAAAGAGAATCCAAACAGTAGCCAAGACAGACCAAGGTTAAACCTTTTCCTGACACACATCTCAGTCGCTACCAAAGCTCCACAGACCCCAGGGCTGCAATCTTTACCTAGGGTGAGTGTTAGAGGGAAACAGAATTTATTTCCTCTTATCTCAGGCCCCCTGTATGGCGATACTTCCATTCCAAGAGGGATGACAGAGCTGTCTTTCAGCAGCACCAAAGCTTCACAGGCGCATGTACTCTCACTACTAACTGCCAGTGCATTTTAACAATGCACATTGTCACAGCAGAGCTGACTTGCTGGAAGGCCTAGGGCAGCATGTGACCCACTGCCATCCTCAGGAAGAACACTCCTCAGGAGGCAGTCAGCCATACAAATGCTAAAGACAAAACACCCAGGGCCACAAGAAGGCAGCCTGGATTAAAGAGCTGGTGGGTTTCTTTGGAAGAGCACGGCTGGAGAAAACATACTGTCCAGCAGTTCATGGCCTAGAAGAGCCTGGAGCAGCAGGTGGCCAGGCAGTGACCAAGGCCCGGCCCCACTGCCCTGGGAGCTATTGGGGTGGCTGACTGGAAACAGGATGGTGTCTGAGCCTCTTTCCCCAAGCTTACAGCTCTGAAGGAGGTTTTAGGTTCACATAATGCAGACAACTTCACAAGTTGTTTGCACAGCAGTTCCTTGACAGTTCACTTGTCTTTTATAGTGGAAAGGAGATGGAGAGAGAATGGGTGGCTGCCACCAATTGAAGGGACGTGCTTGGTGCCTGTGGTCGCAAGCAAACATGAAACTGATGCAGTTTGACCTATGCCCTCAGCAGGGCTCAGCCAAAGATTCTCTCCAGCTTCCAGAAAGGTCCAGGGAGGTGAAAGCTCCCACCGCCACTGCCAGCGTCAGCAGATAAGGAAAACCATCCAAGTCTGCCCCAAACAGAGAGGAAAGAAAAAGGATGCGGACGTGGAAGGCTTTGATTTTTACCTCGTATTCTTTGATAGTCCCCTTCCAAGTGCAGCCACTGTTAATGCAGACAGCGGGCAGGCTTTCCACCTCCCGGCGAGCTGCGTTGTCTGGGAAAGCCTAAAATGGAAAAAACAAGCAAACCACAAAAATTACTGAGAGGTTGCAGTTTCAGTCCAGCCTCTTAATTCTTTTATTAAAACTTTATTAAGGCTCCTCCCAGGCCATTTGCCACATCACATCCTCAGAGGCGTGTTAATGGCAAACAGTTCATTATTACAGCATTTAAGTAGGCCACCACAACACTAACATGACCTGGATTTTAGAACTTGGCGAGTCCACAACATTAATCATAACTCTCACTACTGAAGAAAACACTTCCTAGGAATAAGATGCTCAGAACTTATGTTTTAGGCAAAAACTGCAAATGGTATTAGTGACACCAGTCAGCTGCTTTATGTTTTAAAATGCATTTTTACTTACCGAGCTTGTTTCCAAAATAGAAATTCCTTCTTCGTATATTCCTTCCTGAATACAGCTGGCACACTTCTGAGGTCCGGCGCTAGCAAACAGAAAAATAACCAAACACAACAAAGAGAGTGATTTATGATTTAAACGACAAAAGAATTTCTGGTCCCTTGATAAAATGATAGCATTTTTTTATTTTTAAAACAACACATGGTGTTGTTTATTTAAAAAATTGCTCAGGTGCATTTTTGACTCCCATTTCTAATTTTCTTTTTTCTCCCAATTAACCACTCTATTCAACTTCCCCCACTTAAAGGCAAGAGACAGAACACAAGGAAACTTTTCTGGAAGCCAGTCTGCTTAAATTTCTCACATTTCAGCACAACAACCACACGATGCCCTTGAGGAGGCCATTCCTTAAGTAGCTGTGCTGAGGACTGAAGGAGATGGGTGATCACCTGGCTTGCCACTGGAATGACAAAAGCAATCCGGGAGATTCTGGAAAAAGGGAACTTTGATGCAATAAGAACAATAAAAGCAAGTCAGGAGGTTACACACTCCCTTAAGGAAGGCCTGATGGCGAACCTCAATGACTAAACACAGCTCCCTCACCAAGAAGGCCCTGCAAATGAGACTTTTCTCTCCTTTTTTGCTTGAAAATGCCTTTCCAAGCTTTTTGCGCTCAGACTGAAGGCACAAGTTACCTTATAATTTTCTTCAGACAATAGGAACAGTAGCGATGTCCACACTGAGCTTGAAATGGCCTCCTCAATATATTCTTGCAATCAGAACAGAGGTATTTGACCTCCAGCTTCGTTCCCAGGATCTCCTTTGCAAATCCAGGCTGGTTTAGATCCAAAGAGCTAGGTGGAGTAGAGTTTGCTGCTGCCATGTGAACAAAAAATTCTGGCTGTATCTCCAGAGCCTGAAAATAAAAATAGTTTCCCTGTTTGGTTGTAACTGGATGGTGGTAACTTTTCATGTAAACTGTATTCATTTACATCGTATTACTCTGGCCCCCAAACCCAACACACCAAAGTAAAACACAACTCTACCTCCACACAGTTAAAAGTACTTTACACTCAGTTTTAGAATTAAATCCAGAACAAGGAGTGGAGCACACAAGTTTATTGAAATACAGCCTGAAATCAAGGTTTCTGGCCCAAAACTAGGTAAAACCCCATCGTAAAGTTGATCAGGAATATAAATAAATGGCCTCAGTCCACCAAAAACCCGTAGGCACCAAGTGCGGTAACCCCAGCCTCCCACCGCTTCTTTTCACGTATCAGTTATCCAAAAAGACCGCAATTCTGCCCAAAACCAGCCGCTCCCGGAGCTTCCTCCGGTCTCTGGTAGCCCCCACTTCCGGAGACCCCGGCGCCGTCTCCCGGGCTGCGGGGCGGTGGCGGAGCCTCCCTACCCCAGCTCCACCAGCGGGGAGTCGGGCCCGCTCAGGCGGGAGGCCGCTGCCCCATCGCCCCGGTGCGGCCCAGTCTGCCCCGCTATGAGGAGAGGCCGCATCCCGGCCGGGCTCAAGGCAGAGGGAGGCCTGGGGGGGAACCGGCGGAGGCGGACTCGCCCGCCTCCACCGGTTTCTCCCCCCAGGCCTCTCCTGGTCCCGCACTCACCGGCCGCCTCCGTCCGCGCCCCGCACCGGAAGCGGCCCCAGGCCCCGCCCACTGGGCACGTGTAGTAAGCTACGCCCTTCTAGGCCCCGCCCCCTGCCGCCTAGCAACGGCCCCGCCTGAAGATGGGGAGGGACGGGACCAGCGCCCTCCGGCGCCACCGCCCCTTCCGGCAATGCCACCACATCCCCCCAGTGTCACCTAACCCTGTCACCCCCAGTATCACCGACCTCATACCCCCAGCGTCACCCACCCTTATCATCTATCCCTGTCACCCCCAGTCACGTCCCCTTTACCTCTTCCTTGCCTCCTGCCCCAGTGTCACCCCTCACACATGCTCACTCCACAGTGTCACCTGCCCTGTGCCACCCCCTCACAGTCACCCCCGTCTCTCCTGCCCTCTGTCACCTCTCCTTCCACTGTCCTCACCGTCACTCGCTATAGACCTGCCTCAGCCCCACCTTCACCCACATCTGCCTGCCGGTGGGGGACCCAGAGGGAAACGCTGTCCTGGGGGCACCCTCACCCCCCACCCCAGGGTCCCACCCTACTTTAGGGCACATTTGGCCATTTTGGGTGGCGTGAGGTGTCTGCTTACCTGCTCACAGAGCGCCATGGCAGCCCCGCAGCTCCGGCTCGGCAGGGACTGAAGGCTGGAGACGTGGGGACAGATGGGTGGCAGAAGGCAGGCTGTGGTTTTGTCACAAAAAAAATAAAGATGACGTTGGGGGAAATGCAGTGTCGGTGGTGAGGTCAGCACCAGGGGCTTTTCGCAGGGGAACTTGCCAGAGAAAGGTCACAGCAGCAGGGTTTGCCACTCGGGGTCCCCAGCCTATGTGTCCCCCAGCCCAGCCTGTACACCAGGGGCTACCAAAGCCCTCTCGGCCCTTGTGGCCTCTGGTGCTGCCCCAGCCTGGTTCTCACCACCCAGGGATTCCACCCGGCACGGGGAAATCCTCCCCGCTCAGAATCAGGCGACGCTGTCTGGGTGCTGCCTGTCCTGGCTGGGGACTGCCCCCCGGCTGGGTGTTTTCCCCCCACCCCGGCTGGGCACTACCCCCAGCTCCCCCACAGAGCAGCCGTGGCATCTCCAGTAGCCCCTGGTGTGAGGTGAGAGCAGGAAGGCTGGTCGGGGTGGCTGTCAGTAGCCCCTGCAGGTGAGCCCAGGGAGGTACCAAGCCCCTCGCACAAGGCCATGGGTTGCCACGATGCTCCCTACAGGACTCATATGAGTGACTTGGGGGGACAGCTGTGGGGACAAGGTGCACCCCTGTGCAGGTGGTGGCACTGGGATAGGCAATGCTTCACTCACTCCTCTCAACATCCCCTGTTCCCAGCACAATGCTCTGGAAGAGCGATTATGAAAACCCCTGCACGCTGGAGTTCTCGGCTGGTAATGGTGACACAAGGAATACAAACTCCTCTCCCATTCCCACAGCACCAGTGACCCCTGGTCCCTGCCAGGGCAGGACATGCTCTGACCAAAGCGGAACCATCAGTGACACAGGAACCACCCGTGGTTCCTCCCAACAAACCCTGGTTGCCATCGGGCCAGTGGAGCAAGTCCTGCAGGGCAGAGTGCCTGTACCCCATCAACCTTCCACTGCCACCTCCCAGAGCCGCTCTGTCCCCCTATCCAGAGATGGTGGCCAGATCTGGGCACATGCTGGGGACAGACACCATGGACCGACATGTTGGAGGGGAAAGCCCTGCTCCCCATTTCTGAGCAATACCCAGATCACCTGGTTGCTCCTCCCGCGTTTCGCTATGAGGACCTGCAAAACCACTACTGGGGATATTAACTCCCAGCCCCTCCCAACTCTCTTCAGAACCCCTGTGCTGAACCCCTCCATTTCAGAAATGACGACAGTGAGTGGCTTGGGTTTTCCCACCTTTGCTGCAGAACTTTTTGGGTGATTCAGATGCAGAGTTGAGGGATTTTAATATATCTCCCAGTTGACAGGGCAAGGACATTGCTGCCTTTCAGAGGCAGAGCTTTCATTGAATGGTTTGGGGTGGAAGGGACCTTAAAGACCATCCAGACCCCTGCCCTGGAAAGGGACACCTCCCACCAGACCAGGTTGCTCAAAGCACCATCCAACCTGGCTGTGAACCCCTCCAGGGATGGGGCAGCCACAGTTTCTCTGGGCAGGATCTCACCACCCTGAGGGAAAAATTTCTTCCCGAGATCTCATCAAAATCTCCCCTTTCAGTTTGAAGCCACTATTCCTCATCTTAATCCTACAGTCCCTCCCCAGNAGCACCTCCGAGCTCCTCTCGGCCGGGCGCTCTCCATTCCTCCCCTCACCCACAAGCTCACACCAGTTCCCTGCCAATCGAACCTGGCACCGGAGCGGCTGTCTTCACCCCGAGGGCCAGGATAGCCCGAGAAGCGGGACTCTGCCAGCTCCGCCTTGCCCGAAGGGAACCCCGATCTCCC
>VXBJ01001901.1:0-26864 GCA_013400055.1 Nycticryphes semicollaris
CTCACAAGACTTGTGCTCCAAGAAACTCTGCGTTGGGATCACAGGTGCTTTCCTCACCATTTGAAATGCTTAAAAGCACATTTTAAGCTTCATTTCTCTTTTTTTTTTAAGCAAACAGCAAATATTCAAGATAAAAAAATCCATTACATCACACCTCCGCACCCCCTGCTCTAAGTGAAAATCCTCTTGTTCAGGTGTCTTTACCGAGACTACGCTGCAAATCCTGGGGATTCATGTAAAAGAAAGACCTGGATGCAAGTTTCCTACAATATTAATACATGATTTCCCTGCACTACCTGGTACCTACCACAGCGTGTGGTTCATTGCCATTCTGCGTGAAGTTTCTACAAAATACAGTCTTCTTCCACCGTGGCCAAGCTCCACTAAGAGCTTCTACCCACCAGCAGCACCTGCAGGATCCTGACAGCACCCACCAGTACAACACAAGCTTCATGACCTTTATGGAGCAGGTTCTGCACACCAGAGATGATGAGGGCCGGTGTCCCATCCCAAGGTGTCACATCCCTGGAGATGGCATGAGCAAAGGTTCTCCAGTGGGGAGAAGCAGCTCTTCAAACTCAACTCCCTTTACCTCCTCTAACTGATGACCTGCATTTCTCATCCCATAATGTTCTCCTGTTGCCATCACACCCGGGCAGCCACCACCAGCAAGTGGGGAGGCAGAAGTACTTACTTAGTCCAAGTTCTTTGAATTCTGGAAGACTCGCTGAGGCACAAAGCTGATAGAAGATGTGGTAGTTGCGTTCGTCCTCTGCCTACAAGAAAAATGCCAAGTTAACAGAGGCAGGAAGAGGTTCCACCAGTGGCCTCATGATCAGCCTGGTGCCCACTGAGCCTGGAGCCACCCTGAACTCCTCCCCTGCTTCCCACCAACAAGGCCTTTTCAATGCCATCAAGAAGGCTGGACCCTCTCTGCTGTGAGGACAGGGTGAGAGACCTGGGGAGGGAGGATCAGCCTGGAGAAGAGAAGGCTCCAGGGAGACCTTAGAGCCCCTTCCAGTCCCTAAAGGGGCTCCAGGAAACCTGGAGAGGGACTCTTCATCAGGGAGGGGAGCCATAGGATGAAGGATAATGGCTTCATACTTAATCAGGGGAGATGGAGATGAGATTTGGGGAAGAACTTCTTTGGTGTGAGGGTGGTGAGAGCCTGGCCCAGGTTGCCCAGAGAAGCTGTGGCTGCCCCATCCCTGGAGGCGTTCAAGGCCAGGCTGGATGGGGCTCTGAGGGACCTGGTGTGGTGGGAGGTGTCCCTGCCCAGGGCAGGGGGTTGGAACTGGATGATCTTTAACATCCCTTCCAACTTTAACCATTCTATGATTCTCTGATCAAGCACTGGTTAAGTGGTTGAGTCACCACTGAAGAGTTGGAGTCCCCATCCCTGGGGGTATTTAAAAGCCGGGCAGACGTAGCGCTGAGGGACACGGGTTAGCGGTGGTTTTTGTCAGTATTGCCTTGATGGTTGGATTCGATGACCTGAAAGGTCCCTTCCAACCTGGACAACTCTATGGTCTTCAAAACGAAGGACTGTTGCCTGCAATTTATTCTTCCTGGCTTTTTATGAGATTTAGTATAATTCTCAGCAGCTATTCAGAGAAAGGCTTTCCATCCCTGCCCAGAAGCCAGGTCAGGAGCAGGGGTCTGTCCTCAGGGCTCCAACTTCAACCATGGAGGGGACAATCAGAGGCCAATTAATGAGTCTCACAGGTTTATATTCCTCCAGCACGAGGTCACCAGGTTGGGATTATCAAGAACAACTGCAAAAGATTGAGTCTGGAAGCTGTGTCAACCAGGAAAACTACTTTAAAAGCCGTTTTTACATTCCAAAGAAGAGATCTGGACTATTAAATTCCCAGAGTACAGCGCCTAAAAGGAAGAAGAGAAGAAAAATAAAATCAAATATCACAGCTCCTCACCTGGAACACGACTCGTGATTTCTCCAAGAGGTACGTCCTCATGTTGGCACCGATGATGTGGTATCTTTTATCAAAGCCAATCTGAATGTACTTCCCGAAGCGGCTGCTGTTGTCGTTCCTTGTCGTTTTAGCGTTGCCGATGGCCTGCGTCGACAAGAAAATCCGACGTTCATTTTGGGTTTGCCTTTTGAATTTTATGGGTTTTTTTAAAGATTCAAGTCTGTAATGAGTTTTACAGAAACAGTCATGGGAGGATTTGAGGAAAACCCTTTCCCAGATGCAGAAGGTAGAGCAACGACATGACTTTGGGGAGGACTCTGCACTGAAAATGCGGCGTCTCCCAGATTTTTAGGGGAAAAAAATGGACATAAACAGAAATTATACAGTAATTAGATCATCTACATCCCAACAGCCACTGCACTCCTGCTTTGTCTTACAGGATGCCCCCATCTTTGTTCACAAACAGTCAGCATTGGCAGAAGGGACAGAGGGGACATGGCCGAAGAAGCCCTGGCAGAGGAAGGGAACCAGCTGCAATCCATCTCCAGATGTTTAGGCTTTGGTCCATCGATTTGGTGACATGGCCAGAGCCCCTCTGTGCCTCTCCAGGGCCTGCATGTCACCTCTTGGGTGACGAGAGAAAATTCAGCCCAAGTGCATACATCTAGGGTGCAAACATGGGAATCCATCAAGCAACCAAAGAAGAAGTGGTAGTGATGGAAGAAGGCTGGAGAAAGTCAATATTCTTATTCATGGCTACACCAGCTCTATTTTTGACCACCATTCTCCTGCCTTGAGATGAGGAGCCTCAAACAAGTATGGGAGAAGCGAGAGAAGGAACAGCCCTTGTGCACCTCTCGAAGGGTGCAGATGACCCCAGCAAGCCCTGTCTGCTCCTCGACCTATGCAACCACCACCAACCCAACTTTCTCCTCACTAATGCTCCTCCTTCGCCCAAAGTCCATTTATTTAGAATCATAGGATCCTTTAGGTTGGAAGGGACATTTGAGATCATTGAGTCCAACCATCAACCCAACACTGACAAAACCATCACTAACCTGTGTCCCTCAGCACCACGTCTGCCCGGCTTTTAAATACCTCCAGAGATGACAACTCCATCACTGTCCTGAGCAGCCTCTTCCAAGGCTTGATAACCCTTTCTGGTAAGACTTTTTTCCTAATATCCATCCTAAACCTCCTCTGGTGCAACTTGAGGCTGTTTCCTCTTGTCCTACCACCTGGTCCTTGGGAGAAGAGACCAACCTCCCCTGGTTACACCCTCCTTTCAGGGAGTTGGAGAGAGCCAGAAGGTCTCCCCCTCAGCCTCCTTTTCTCCAGGCTCAACACCCCCAGCTCCCTCAGCCTCTCCTCACAAGACTTGTGCTCCAGAGCCTTCAACTCCTGTAGCTCACCCTTCCCCATCGCTGACATGGCTTGTGGACACACAGCCCCCATTTTTCACCTCCAACCCTCCAGGACATGTTCCAGACCAGGAGAGCAGAGCACACATTCTCCATTTCAGCCTGGAGCCCAACACACATCCTCCAGGGAAATCAGAGGTTCCTACAGCAAACACTAGATATTTTACAATCCAGAATTACCATCATCATATACCTTATCTTCAATGCCTTGTCTACNGGTACCACGCGGTGTCAAAAGGAGGAGGAAGATCGAGATGATAAAATACTGATGGTGCTGGCAGCACCACTCAGGGTCTCCATTCTGGAGCCCCATCAATGCCCAGTTCTCAGAACTGTGGTGTGGATCATAGAATCACAGAATGGNACATCCCATACATCAAACACGGTGCACCTCATTGCTCAGGGCTGTTTCACAACATACACATCCCTCTGCTCCATCTTCACATTTCATCTTTGGGGTTTTTTTGCAAAGCAGGCAGTTCTCTTTTATGGTTTTTGTGTGGGCAACGTTCTCCTCAGTTCCCAATAACGACAGACAGGTTCCCCGACCCCAGCACTCTCTGAGAAATTATATCCAGAATCAAATCAGGGGCAGGAAAATTAGAGCAAGAAAATTATGGGGTCATACAGAAGAATAGCACACACTATGATTTTTTCCTGGATGCTTTTAAGTGTTCCCAGGTATTGCAGCTACATTTCACAGAGGCACAGGAGAAGGAGGGAAAAAAAACCCTTGAAGCCCATACTCTGACAGATCATCGAGTGTTACAGATCACTGCGAGCTCCTGGCTTTAAAGAAAAAAGTCCCACAAGTCTGAAGTTCTTAACCGCCTTTAGAAAAGCCCAAATCCTGTTCTTCATTTTGCAAATGAGGGCATTCCAACTCCAAAGTCTACTTGGAAAATGGGATTTAGGCACTCAGACCTTTATTTTCACCATCTGGTGAAATGTCCTTTTATCTTATATATTTATAAAAGGAAATTTGTTCATTCAGAGCAGTGATTTCCCTATAATAGGGTTTCTTATTCCTCTATACGAGGAATTAACTGCACTGAAATAACTCAAATAGATTTATCCCTTTCCTATTTCATGCTTTCCTGCTCCGGCAATCCCTGAGATTCTGTGATTAGGAGGTACCACGCGGTGTCAAAAGGAGGAGGAAGATCGAGATGATAAAATACTGATGGTGCTGGCAGCACCACTCAGGGTCTCCATTCTGGAGCCCCATCAATGCCCAGTTCTCAGNGTAAGTTAATCCATTTTGTTGTTAACAGTTTGCTTTCAGCGCACAGCAATCTCCCAACTTCACGTGTCTCCATCTCCCTCACCTTGTCACCACTTAAATTACGGATGCTGGATTTATTCTGCATGTTACCCAGGTAACACTGGATAATACACAATTGTGATATAGCTCAACTAAAACGAAAAGGACACTCTGAACACCTCCAGAACATCTCCAGGGGCTTGCAGGGACAGCGGGAGATGAACTCCTGCTTGAACCCTGCTGTTTTCTTTACCCCAGAGGACGTAGCCCAGCGTTGGGAAGCCCATGCCTTACAAACCGCAATAACAAACCTCTGCTGCTTGACATTTGGCTGGAGAACTATTAAGAGGCATCAGCTTCTGATATGATATAGTTCATTTTTCCCTCCAATACCTTCAGCTCATGCATTTGAGAATTTGCTCAACAAAACACGGGCAAGCAGCTATTAAACTTCCTCCAGTAGCCTTTTAAAACATAAATATCCAGAAAGGCTCCCCTCTGCTCAAAATAGGTTCCAAATATCCATGTTGTAAAATCAAGCAGCTTAAAATCAGGAAAGGGCAGAAGTCACTTGACTCCCTGTACAGCTGTGAACAGCTGTATTCCCCAACAACTGGCTACATCCTCGACAACAAGAATGCAAAGGACGTCTCCGACATCAAACTTGCACCATCCATTCAGCCCCAACTCTTGGGGTATTTCTGGGACCAAGGGGTAAGAAAAAGAGGATAAAGAGTTGAAAAGCAATTCTTGGTAAAGGTCACCAATTAAAATATGTTCGGCTCCCCAGGCTTTGCAAAACAAAGTGGTTTTTAAGAAGGACGCGTGTGATAACGGAAGGTTCAGGCAGCCTTACCCTTTCCAAGCGCTATTAAATTTGCTTATGAAAGGATACGGGTGTTTCAGCACCAAGATATCAAAATGCGAGCAAATACACACCCAACCTTTTTATCTCCACGTAGGAAAATATTTTGCAGGAGGGAGAGGTGTTATTCTGAAACCGAGGGGCTGCCACAAACCCTTATCCAGCCATGATGGGAGCAGACACTAAGGCTCCATGAGAAGCCCTGGTGCTGGATCAGCAGGAGCAGCTCTGATGCCATCAGAAGTAGCACAGACCATGGGACTTTGCAAGGGAAAGTTGAGGGTGCATCACCTTATGGAGCTTTTGAGCCTTGCCCAGAGCACAAGATTCATCCAAATGCCTTTTGCTACTTGCAAAATTAATTGTTCACACAAAATTACAGGGAAATTATTCACACAAAATTACAAGGAAAGGCTGAGGGACTCGGGTCTTTGGAGTCTGGAGAAGAGAAGGCTGAGGGGGGATCTGATCAACCCCTAGAAATCCTTGAAGGGTGGGTGTCAGGAGGATGGGGCCAGGCTTTTTTCAGTGGTGCCCAGGGACAGGACAAGAGGGAACGGGCACAAACTGGAACATCAGAAGCTCCATCTCAACCTGAGGAGGAACTTGTTCCCTTTGAGGGTGTCAGAGCCCTGGCAGAGGCTGCCCAGAGAGGTGGTGGAGTCTCCTTCTCTGGAGACATTCNGCCTGGAGAAGGGAAGACTCTGGGGAGACCTTTGAGCCCCTTCCTGTCCCTAAAAGGGCTCAAGGAAAGCTGGGGAGGGACTCTTCATCAGGGAGGGGAGCCACAGGTAAAATGGGAAGGGTTTTAAAGTTAAAGAGCGAAGATTTAGATGAGATACCAGAAAGAACTTCTTTGGTGTGAGGGTGGTGAGAGCCTGGCCCAGGTTGCCCAGAGAAGCTGTGGCTGCCCCATCCCTGGAGGGGTTCAAGGCCAGGTTGGAGGGGGCTTGGAGCAACCTGGTCTGGTGGGAGGGGTCCCTGCCCAGGGCAGGGGGTTGGAACTGGAAGATCATTAAGGTCTATTGCAACCCAAACCATTCTATGATTGTGTGATTCCATGATTCCAACCACTCCAGCTCCCAGGCAGTTAATGTAGAAATATCAGCCATGACCCGAGCACGACGTCATTCAAGCAACCAAAAACCCAGAACTGGTCTTCCTGGTGACTCAGCCTGGGTGGAGGCAGCCCGTACGTGTCACCCAGGGCTCCCTAAGTCATGGCTGCATGCCCTCCACACGTCTTGGCAAAACCAGTGCGACTCTCCCGCAGTCAGCCAGCTGGCAGGATGCGGGTACAGGGCTGCCAACGCGCTGATCTCGTACCTTTAGACTCCCATGGAGTGATAAAGCACAAACCAAGCAACACGTGATCCCAACAGAGAAAAAACCAGTGCCAGCTCCAACATGAGGGAGGAAGACTAAGCACCTAAAACAGAAGGATGCTGGATAAAGCCATAGCAGCGGTTCCCAGGAAAGGTGAGGGCAGTGATTTATCACCCCAGGACAGGTGAGGGCAGTGATTTATCGCTGCGTATCTCCAGTTCAAGAAAAGGGGAGAAGTTTAACCTCTGCTTTGCTCATTTACAAGGACGACCACTTGTTCGGATTTCACGAATCACAGCTGATTCCACAGCTCTGTCTGGCTTTTTTCAGAATTTCTCAAGAATTTGCTCAAAGGGCTGACGTGCTGCTGCATGAAACGAGCCGGGTGGGTTCTCCGTGGCACAAAGAAACTTGTGGAGTTGTAGCATATTAACAAAATGAAATAAAAAGCTGCCCATTTCCAAGCAAGAGAGCAAAGCCACTCAAGGCTCCTGCATTTGCAGTAAGCTGGCTCCTCTGCTGGGTTTTAAGGGGGTTTTTTTTGGTGGGAAAATGCATGTTCAGACATTTCTTTTCCAACTTCAGGACTAAAAACCTTCAGGAATAAAGGCTACAGAGACTTTCCCTTCATCTGTGTACAAGTTACCAACCGGTGGTGACAGCAGGCAAAGATGGATGAAACCCACAGAGAGGTTGGGAGCAAAAAGGTCGCTGAGGGAGCAGAAATGGTTAAAATCAGGCAGGATTTGTTTGTATTCAGCCTGGAATAAAAAAACCTCCTGAATCCTTCTGCCATTGTGCAGGTGCTGCACGCAACGCGGCTGCTTGAAATACAGTCAGTTCTGGCAGCGTCAGCACAAAAGAAAATCATTAGGGAAATAAAACCTGGATAAAATGAAGCGTTATGGGTGAACACCGGCTCTGCTGCAAGCTTGGCAATGCTGTCACATCTCCTCCTGGGGCTTATGTGGCTCCTGCACACCTCAGGGCTGTCCTCATGGCTTGCTGTGGTGCTACGATGTGCATCAGTGCTCTTCTCCCCGTGGCAAACATCTCACATGATACACACAACGTGCTCACACTTGTCCAGCAACGGGAATTAGGCTTCAACAACGGCCAAAGATGCCGTTCCCACCACGTACCTACAGCTCAAAAGTAGGTCTGAGGCACGTAAAGATGCAACTCCCCCACCCTCATCCCTATGGGTCTGGCAGGACTTTTGCATCTTCACTTAGAGCAGCTTCTCAAGGTGACTCAGCCGCAAGAAGAGAAGGTTCCAGGGAGAATATAGTGCCCCTTCCAGTCCCTAAAGGGGCTCCAGGAGAGATGGGGAGGGACTCTTCATCAGGGAGGGGAGCCATAGGACAAGGGGGAAGGGTTTGACATTGAAAGAGGGGAGATGGAGATGAGATCTGGGCAAGAAATTCTTCGGTGTGAGGGTGGTGAGACCTTGGCCCAGGTTGCCCAGAGAAGCTGTGGCTGCCCCATCCCTGGAGGGGTTCAAGGCCAGGTTGGAGGGGGCTTGGAGCAACCTGCTCTGGTGGGAGGTGTCCCTGCCCAGGGCAGATGGGGTTGAGACTGGATGATCCTTAAAGTCCCTTCCGACTCTAACCATTTTATGATTTTACAGTTCTACAACCTGGAAAACCAAAACGATGATCTGAGCTACAGCCTCCATCCATTCGAGACACTTATATAACCATCAAGGCACAGAAAGTTCAAGCAGAACAAAGTCCAGGACTGCTTCTGCAACACAAGGGGCAACAGGCCCTGCAAAGTTGAGGGCTCCAAGCATTGGCTGCATCCGATACAGCTTATGAAACCACCTCCATCTGTCCAATTTAATGTTTTGCTTGACTTTCCTACTTCAGTGACCCCTCTTCAAGGAATTAATACCTTTCATAAGCTGCTACGTGGGTGAGTAACAACCTCTTTAGATTTTTTTTTTAACTGGAATTTGTCACTTTATGAGCAACACCCATCGAGACTCTCAATGGCCACACAGAGAGCGAGAGACGGGAGAGGTGTCCCGCTCAGCAAAAGGAATAAGGCAGTCACTGGAGTTTTCCCAGTGTGTGAAAAACATCAGGGTTTTGGGTTTTTTTTTTTCATTAGAGCAACACCTAAAGGTACCACCCGAGGCAAAAATTAAAAAAACAGCTCTGGAGACATTAGAAAGGACACTTCAAACAGCTACCTGCACTGCTAATTACCTTTCCATCAAGGAAACAGATTTCCCTGCTTGTTTAAGGAGTTGGTATTTCACCCAGAGCCAGAGAACACCCCTGCCCTCAGAGATGCCTCCAAAAAGCCTGGGAAAGGTGTGTAGAAATGTCCAAGCTTCGAGCCCGCCTAGGTGGATACAGATCTCCAACTGTTCTGGTTACATCAGAGCAATCAAGAGGTGAGACATCGTTGAGCATTGCCATACGCAGCTCTCAGCCTGGGAATGTCATCAGTCATCACAGTCTATGATTTTTCCATCTTTTTACCTGGTTGAGTCAGGGCTGAACATCCTTGGAAACTCCTCAGTGCAAGAAAGGGGATGAGTCAAGCCCTTGGGTTGAACCCAAGGACAGTGTTGGTTACCACTACCACCTCCCACCCACCATCAAGAAGATGTAGGGGACATCTCAGTGCACATCTATCCATCCAAGATCCTTAGCCTTCACCAACACTGCTTGGAAGCAGAAGTATTTGAAGAGAGGTTGTGGAGTCTCCTTCTCTGGAGACATTCAAAACCCAACTGGACACATTCCTGTGTGACCTGCTCTAGGTGTTCCTGCTCTGGCAGGGGGACTGGACCAGATGATCTTTCAAGGTCCTTTCCAATCCCTGAGATTCTGTGATTCTGTGATCAATATACTCCCAATGTTCTCCAGACCTAAATAACAGCCAGAATTTCTCCAATGTCAGCTTTCTTTGGAGCAGTAAATATAAAGCCACGAGAAGGGACCTCGAGGTTATAGGACTTGGTTTTTTATAGCCATCTCTTCATTACTGGCACCAGCAGCTTTAAGCACATCACTGCACAATTTCATCTTGATCTCAGCAGCGAGAGCAAAACCAGTTGCACAAAAACCACGGTTCCTCCGAGAGGGAAAAACATCCGACGCAAACGGGGGCAGAGCCAGACCCTGTGAGTTATTCTCAAGGGGTGACTCCAGCTCTAATCCCGGATCCGACACTAATTCTCCACGTTGTGGAACGAGTCAATGAGTCTCTCCCACCGTGGAAATCACATTTAACCTACTTCTTTCAGGAGGATTAGTGTTCATAAAGCAATCCAAAGATTAAAAATGCTTGAAGTACGGTAGTTTGAATTTATTCTGACCACAACTACGACACCCAATAAAGCCTTGATGCACAACGGGCTCGAACACACTTGGGCATTGATTGCTAAAAGCCAGTGTTGCTGTTAAATCGAGCAGTATATAAAAAATAGAGTAATTTCCTGCCCCTTGGATCGCATCCCCCCAAGCACTAACGACAGCAATGAGAAATCAGAGGTAACTGATGCTGCCTTCAGATGAACAAACCCAAGCCGCGCATCACGGAGCTAAAAACTCAGCGTTGCCTCCGAAACAGCCTCCGAAGGCAGGAATCATTCCCATTTCCCGGGGAGAACTGGAACTGGGAGCAGCGAGAGTTTGCAGCTCAGAGAGGCGACAGCTCGGTTTGGTTTTTGGCTTTAATTTGGGTTTTTAGAATACCTGGCGGCTGCACCTCAACGCAAATAGGAACCCCCAAGTTTGGGGTAGGCAGACTTTTCCCTCTCGGAGCAAAATCTCATCGAAGGAGAGTGTTGAAGGACATGCTTCCTGTTTGCATTCTCAAACATCTGCTGCTAAATATTCCTCCAGGTTTTTGTTTTTTTCACACTGAATCCTTCATAAATAGCATCGATCACCCTACGCAACTTCTTGTCTTCCTTATGTTTTTTTTTCAGAGGTAATTCTTTTTATCCACTGCCTTAGACTGAATTTTTTCACCAACAACCTCCATGGGTCACACCACAGCTCCAAAATACATTTTGGCCCAAAGAACCACCCCAAAGCTTCCCCCTTCCCGACACCATCACAACTGTCGAGATAAGTTTGCGCCTTAAAGCAACAAACCAGAGAAAGGAAAAAGCAATGTCCCAGTTCAAGGGGGAATAGTTTGAAACAGAGAGGGGAGATGGAGATCTCACTCAAGAAGATGTATCAGCTACAACATACCCCCCTGGGGTCCATTCTTGTGGCTCCAGAGCCAATCTGCTCACTCATACCTGGGTTTTAGCAAGAAGCCAAAGAGAAAACATGGGCNCAGCAATGTAATGTCATCTAGCTATTGCAGGTGTCCCCAGGAGACGTTAGATCATCTGCAACCCATCCAAGGTCTCACTCAAGAAGATGTATCAGGTACAACGTAACCCCCTGGGGTCCATTCTTGTGGCTCCAGAGCCAATCTGCTCACACATACCTGGGTTTTAGCAAGAAGCCAAAGAGAAAACATGGGCTTAAAGCTCCCACTTGCTGGGAAAAGAGCCAAAAAGAACCAGTTTGGCCCCGAATGGGAAAGGATGAGGACGCAGCACAGGTAACGTGCAAATTAACCTTCTCTTCTGCGGCGGCACGACGCGTTACCTTCCCGCTGTCCCAAACAACTCACACATCAACCTGACATTTCTAACACCGGGATCAAACACCGTGGTGCAATTAAGACATCCCTGCAGAAGTCAGAGCTCTTTTCTGCTACGCTCCAGTGAAGCAGTTACTCCTCCTGCGAGGGCGGTGGGAATCCCACCGGTCCCCGGCTCATTAAAGGTATTTTCTCCAAGGACTGCTTTGTGCAGCCGGTTGGAAATGCCCCTTCAATAGCAAAGAAAAACCCTTCATACTCAAAAAGTTTCTACCGAACGCTGAGCTGGCTCCAATCTTTCCACCAATTCCCAAGGGCAGGCAGGATGGATGGATGACCTTCTCCTAGGAATTCCCTTAGCTCTCTGCGCTACACTGGGATCGCACCCTGGTCCCAAGCCACCCAACGAGCAGAAGGTGGCCCCTGCGGTGTACTGTAAAGATGGAGGAGGTTTTGCATCCTTGCATCCCCCCCCCCCAAGAAAGGACCACAGTGGGGCAAGAATCACACCAGCTTTCTGCTCCCCAAGCTTGGATGACGCTACCCCAGCAGCACAGCTCTGTGGGCACGAGGGGGACAAAGTCTCAGAAAGAAGGTCCTTTCTTCGCCACTGATGCCTGGAAAACTCCTGCCACCTGATTAATTACAGTTAATACACATTAGGAAAAACCCAGAAAAGGCTTTTAAGAAATCAATAGGATCGTTGACTTCCGGGTGTGACTTCTCTATTGTGCCCTCCCCCTTCTCCACCCTGAGGTCTCCAAAACTTCCTAGAGGACATGGGATGGGGAGCAGTGACTGGGAGGTGTGGTGTTTAGGACCACCAAGATGCTGAGGGGCNAGGAAAACGGCAAGTCTTTGGGCTCTCATGTAATCATGAAGCTTGTAAACACCGTTTTGAATGTTTAATGAGAAGAACAAGGATCATTTTGTCGGCTGCTTATCCTCAGAGCGTCCGCATGCTCTCCCATAGCAGGGTAAGTAAAATGGGAGGGTTTATCTCCCAGTCCTTGGGAAATGTTACCTGGAATTCCTTCCCTTTTTTTGCCCTTCTTTCTATCACCTCTGGAGAAGTTGTGTCCAGCTGCTTCTGCAGAGCCTGAGGTCTAACACCAGCACGTTTATGGGCTCTTCCCAAAACCTTCTCCCCTCCTCCCTATCCCACTTGAAACCAAAGAGAACCCCCTTGGTTTCTCCCCTTCCGAAATTCAAGGCTATTTGAGTGGGGTTTTTTGTCTTGTTTTCTTTTTTTCCTTCTGATCCTTTTTTTTTTTAAGACCAGGACTTTAGTTTTCAGATGGCACCTCCTGCAAAGCCCTTGCTGAGCAAACCCCTGACCCAGCGGCCCTAAACCCTTCCCTGTCTTTAATATAACCCAGCTTTAAGCCTTATTTATTTCACCAGCCCCATGCCTCCAGCATCTCTGGCAGAGGTTAATCTCTCTTTTAACTCCTACCCGCTCTCTCATTGTGTGCTTTTAAATCCTCTTGTAAACCTTGACATTTGAAGCACTATCAAAGGACATCCCCCACCGTGCCCACGCTCTTCCACCCTTCCTCTGTGAGCTTATGAGCAGGGTCGATGCTGCAATCCCTGCTCTTTTCCAGCTCCACCATTATGACCCACAGTAAAAAAAAGAGAGCAAGTGTGGAATAGTTTGGGTGGGAAGGGACCTTAAAGATCACCTCCTTCTAACCTCTTTCCCTGGGCAGGGACACCTCCCACCAAACCAGGATGCTCCAAGCCCTCTCCAACCTGGCCTTGAACCCCTCCAGGGATGGGGCAGCCACAGCTTCTCTGGGCAACCTGGGCCAAGGTCTCACCACCCTCACACCAGAGAAGTTCTTCCCCAGATCTCATCTCCATCTCCCCTCTTGCAGTTTGAAGCTATTACCCTTCATCCTACCACCACACACCTCTGTAAAAAGCCCCTCTCCAGCTTTCTTGTAGACCCCCTGCAGAGAGTGGAAAGGTGCTATAAGGTTTCCCTGGAGCTTTCTCTTTTCCAGTTGTGGCCATGCACCGCCCCACCAGCATCTGTATCCACAGATCATCCACATTGCCTGTTGGTGTAGGCAAGCAGTGATTAGTTTTTTTAGACAGAAGTGCACCGACGTCCAACAACAAGAAAAGCCACTACTTCATAGAGTGACCCGTCTGTAGGCCAGGTGTCTAAGCCTTTAGTGCCAGCACAGTGGGGCTGGAAAGAGAAGACACACTATTTCCAGACAACAACTCATTTATGAATCACACGGTAAAACCTGGGTTGAACTGCAAACACCAGGGCTCGTCAAGCATCAACCAAACCACACAGGAGACCTGTGGCACGTAGACACAGAAGCTGAACCCATCCACCACCATCTACCACATCGCTCTTGCATTTCTCAATTTACTCTTTCTCCAAGAATGAAGGTAACGAAGGCCAAAGGAGCTGGTGAGGGGTCTGGAGCACAAGTCTTGTGAGGAGAGGCTGAGGGAGCTGGGGGTGTTGAGCCTGGAGAAAAGGAGGCTGAGGGGAGACCTTCTGGCTCTCTCCAACTCCCTGAAAGGAGGGTGTAGCCAGGGGGATGGGGACAGACTCTTCTCCTAAGGAACAGGCCATGAGACAAGAGGAAATGCCCTCAAGTTGTGCCAGGGGAGGTTCAGATTGGATATCCAGAACAATTTTTACACGGATAGGGTTATGAAGCCTTGGACTGGGCTGCCCAGGGAAGTGGTGGAGTCATCATCCCTGGAGGTATTTAAAAGCTGGGCAGACGTGGTGCTGGGGAACATGGGGTTAGTGACAGTTTTGGCAGCACTGGGTTGATGGCAGGACTCAATGATCTCAAAGGTCCCTTCCTAACCTGTGTCCCTCAGCACCACGTCTTCACCAGGAATGGTGCTTCAACCACTTCCCTGGGCAGCCCAGTCCAAGGCTTGATAACCCTTTTCCATGTAAACGTCTTTCCCAGTATCCAATTTCAACCTCCCCTGGCACAACTTGAGGCCATTTCCTCTTGTCCCATCTCCTGTGACTTGGGAGAAGACACCGACCCCGTACCAGCTACACCTTCTTTTCAGGGAGATGGTAGGTATCCATCAAGAGAAACGTGGGTCAGGTTGAGAAATGAGGAAAAAAAAAGTCCCTGCTCCTGTGTGGGAAAGGTTGGGTTGATTTCAGCAGAAATAAAGTTTCAAGGGTAATTTTTGCTAGATTTCACCAGGCTTTTGCCCAGAGTGATGACACACAAGTAAATCAGAGCCGCCGGCGGGATTTGGGCACACAAGGGATCTTTTGTTCCTCTAAGAAATGCAAGAAGCAATCAGCCAGGCCTGCGCTGCCTCTCTGAGGGATCCTGGATGTTCTCCTGGAGCTTTTAGTCCACTTTCAGGAGGAAATGGCAAACGCTTTCTGCAGCACCCAAAGGTGGAAAAGGCACTGACGCCCAATGCACCTCGTCAGGGAGTATCAGGCGGATGGAGAGCAAGGGCAGAGGAGGAGGTGGTTCCACCATCCACCCCTTCTATCACCCTAACACCCGATTCCATCGCCTCCGGTAGCAGCACTTGGAGCAAATTAACTCCACACTGTGTATTTGACCTCAAACAATGTTGTTGGGATGAACCCAAGGCTCTCAGTCTCACACTGGGAATTCAGGGAGCTTCTAAAGAGCTGGTCACTGGAAAAATTAGAGGCTGTCACAAATGAATTTTAATCACTCGCCCTTTTTTTGGGGGGGGAGGTTCTTTGAAGCTGTTTTAACGCAAGTCCTTGCAAAGCAACTCGCTGCAAAGCATCCTCTTTGGCAGAAGCTTTCATTTAAAGCGGAGTTTTAACACATGTCCTAATCAAGTAAATGTTCAGCTGCTTTGTGAGCTCTTTCATTCCCCGAAAAAGGGATCAAATACTGTTCTACACCCTCTGTAGCCCCCTGCCCAGCCCACCCACAGCTTTTGTCTTATTTAAATAGACACGTTACGATGACAGGTCAACACTAGACACGGGACTCGGCATATTTTTACAACCATCTGTGAAGATGGCTCCAGTCCCATCTCATGGACACCACCAGCAAAAAAAACCCAGGACAAGGGGGAATGGTTTTAAATTGAAGATGAGATCGCAGGAAGAACTTCTTTGGTGTGAGGGTGGTGAGAGCCTGGCCCAGGTTGCCCAGAGAAGCTGTGGCTGCCCCATCCCTGGAGGGGTTCAAGGCCAGGTTGGAGGGGGCTTGGAGCAACCTGCCCTGGTGGGAGGTGTCCCTGCCCAGGGCAAGGGGGTTGGAACTGGGTGGTCTTTAAGGTCCCTTCCAACTCTAACCATTCTATGATACTATGACTTTGCCTTCTGCACTGGAGAAGAGTTACTCAAGGTGACTTCACGTCTCCTTATTCCGTTCTTGCTCTGTTTATCCCATAAACACTTTCCTCATCCTTCCCCATCCGGGTCTCCATGAAAAGGGTGAGAAGTTTGCCCTCAGAAAACCACTGCAACTTGAAACCTGGAAGCGAGGGAGAAGTTGGCACCATCACCCCACTCACACACTCCCTCCAAATTTGCACTATTTGCCTGTCCTCCCCCCGCCCTCCAAAAAAAAGTCTCAAGCTGTCAAAAAAAAAAAAAAGGTCTCAGGGGAATTTCTACTCAAGTTCTGTTCTGCCACACAAAGTGCATGAAGATTATCCCAGGGACACACATAAAAGCATGAAAATGAAGGTGCTTATTGCAGAACTTGGAGCTGACAAACCGCCCACCAAAACAGGACAAGCTCATGCAGTGACGACTGTTCTGTGGCTCCAGAAAATGGTTTACTCAGCACTGGTTTTTGCAAATAACATCAGCTGTTTCCAGGAAATCTTTCCACGGAGCAAGCTTGTTTGACCTGCTTGATTTTCTTAAATTGAGGACATTCTTGTTGAAAGAAAACCGGAGAAATTCAAGTGAAACGAACGCTGGCATTATTATTCTCACTTTTCCGTGATGTGATTTGCATTTCAGTTGGTTTTAGAATGAAAAACTCCTTTCCTTTTTCTCAAAGGTGCATCAGACATAATGCAATCATTGAAAAGCTGAGACACCACAAAATGAGTGATGGTGTTAAAGCACCTTAAGGTTTACCACGCTCACAGACCTCCATCCTCATGGCTCAACTACCCAAGCATCCATGTCCCACACCACGCTCACGTGAGCCCCATCACCCCGTCAGTGGGGGCTCACCTCCTGGAGAGCAGCTCTGAGGAAAAAAGACCTGGGAGTCCTTGTGGACAAGAGGATACTCATGAGCCAGACAAAGTGCCCTTCTGGCCAAGAAGGCCAATGGCATCCTGGGGGGCATCAAGAAGAGTGTGACCAGAAGGTCCAAGGGAGGTCATCCTCCCTCTCTGCTCTGCCCTGGGGAGAACCCATCTGGAAGACTGGGTCCAGTGCTTGAAAACACAAAGTTGAACTTAAGAAGTTCCATCTCAACCTGAGGAGGAACTTCTTCCCTTGGAGGGTGGCAGAACCCTGGAAGAGGCTGCCCAGAGAGGTGGTGGAGTCTCCTTTTCTGGAGACATTCAAACCCCACCTGGACACGTTCCTGTGGGACCTGCTCTGGGTGGCCCTGCTTTGGGCAGGGGATTGGACTGGATGATCTCCAGAGGTCCCTTCCAACCTCATATCATTCTATCATTCTGTGTAAAGCAGAGCTGCAGACAGGAGGCATCTCACAGAGTAAGTCATTTACTTTCAGAAAGCAAAAAGTAAGTCCTGCCCAACACACTACATCCGTCACCCACGAGACACAGCATCCACGTGCAAGGTGCACACCCACCTCAGGCAGCTCCACAGCCCTCCCTATACAAGGAAAAGCCCAAATCAAACACAATGTCCATACAGAAGCTTTCAGATTCCAAAATACAGCATGCTACACTTCAAAGCACATATCAAAGAACCCAGCAGATTTCCACTTTACAGTCTCTCCTCAGCCTCATTTGAGTCTCTCTGTTGTACCCAAGCCTGCAATTATCATAATACCAGCCCGAGAAAAGAGAGAGCGTCTTGTTTAAGAGCTGTGAGGGTGGTTATTTCCACATCCCCTTGCAAACAGAAAGCTGCCACAGTTCTGAATTGGTTGTGTGGTTGTCAAAAAGGAGATTTACTCTAAGGATGGGAGCACAGAGTTGAGCATCGCTGGCTGAAGCCACTAAGTCCACTACCTGCAAAAAAATATGCAGGAAACCACAAAGTCTTCTATCTCACCTAAATCTCCCCTTTTTAGGATTAAAACCGTTCCCCCTCATCCTATGGCTCCTCTCTCTGATCCAGAGTCCTTCCCCAGCTTTCCTGGAGCCCCTTTAGGGACTGGAAGGGGCTCTGAGGTCTCCCCGGAGCCTTCTCTTCTCCAGGCTAAACCCCCCCAACTCTCTCAGCCTGTCCTCACAGCAGAGGGGCTCCAGCCCTCCCAGCATCCGTGGCCTCCGCTGTACCCGCTCCAACAGGCCCATGTCATAGAATCATAGAATGGTCAAGGCCAAAAGGGACCTCTAGGGTCATTTAGTCCAACCCCCCCGCAGTCAGCAGGGACACCCCCCACTAGACCAGGCTGCCAAGGGCCTCTTCCAGCCTCACCTTAAATATCTCCAGGGAAGGGGCCTCAACCACCTCCCTGGGCAANAAGAAGGAAGGATGTCCTTCCTGTACAATCCATCTGTTCTCCGCCCATGGCAATGCTCCTCCAGATGCATTTTGGGATTGAACTCTGGCTAATCTTTTCATTAGAAACGCATCTTAATTCACCACTTAAAGCCAAACCATGGCAGAAAACAGGCTGGAACCCTCAGTAAATGGTTCAGTGCTTACTCTTGCTATGAAAAGGCAGGGGTGTACAAAAATCACAGCTAATCCACAAACAAATCTAAACACACCGTACGAATCCAGACAACTCTAATAAAACGATCCCTGGGTGCAAGAACTTTCACCTTCCTCTCAAATTCTCTTTTACATCATGACTTACCCAGTAAGAACAAAAATCCTGCATCTGACCTCAGCAANAATTCCTGGGTCCAAGAACTTTCAGCTTCCTCTCAAATCCTGCATCTGACCTCAGCAACAGGGAGAAATAAATAAAGTAAAACTCAAACCATGTTCATCTGGGTGAAGACACTGCTTCGCAGGACCCATAAATGTCTCCAAATATCTGCCCGTCACGTCCTAACTCAAAATTCAGTGTCTCCATAAGGAGAACCGACACTGGCTGCTGGGTTTAGTCTGATTATCTCACCAAATTATCTGAAATGCGGTTTTCCTCCAAGCTATTGGACATGACATTTACAGAGTGGTTTGAATTTCTTCCAGGAAACTTAACCAAGCAGCAGCAGCAGGAGAAGGATCCCCATCTGAATCACAGTGGCCTTCAAACCATGAGTTCCTGAAGACCACAAAGATCTCCCAACCTGCCCAGCAGTCTCATCAGCCAATAACGGGGTCAAATTGGGAAGCAGAATTAATTAGAAATACTTGATCTCCAAGAGATTTCAGTGTGAAGGGAGGCTGACACAGAAACCGAGCGTCCCATCTTGCAGAAGAGGGACAAAGCTACAGCACCCATGGGTGAAGACCATGAGGAGATGCCCCACCAAGTCTGGGATATAAAGGTGCAATAGAAGCCCCCGTTAGTCTCAACGGAGATGAGAATGTGGAATTTCCCATGCTCTTTTCCATATTTTCAATTTAATTGCATATTTGCAATATTGAACTGGGTGTTTGCCCGCTTTTCATCCGACTCCCGTGTCGACCGAGTGCCAACTCACCGGGCCATCTGCTTATAGGCTTCCTCCGCCACCGCAAAGATGTGAGGGTCCATATCCCTCATGTTTTGGCCGCTGTACGCGTAGATGACATCTTGTTCGTAGATTGGCAGCTGCTCGTACGGATTGATGGCAACAAGTACGATACCTTAGAAAAGATAAATGCACAGATACGTTACCTTCAGGCTTTTCAGGGCCTGAGTTAGTCTTTTCATGCAATTTTTTTTAAATATCATGCTTGGAGAAAAAAAAAAAGAATAAAAAAGGATGAGAAAGGAATGAGGCAGGAGTCCTAACTCTTATCTCAGCATCTCCTTCAAAGTGCTATGCTCTTATAGAGAGGATATAAGCTCCTGTACAGCTACAGAGGCTATGGAACTGGTGAGAAAAGTAAATATATACTAAATCTTCATTGTGTGAAGCCAGACTTGGCAAAAAGAGTGAGAAGAAGGGGCTAAACAGTGCCTGAAGTTCAGAAAAGCAAATCCTATACAACCAAAGCTCTGCTAGACCCAAACAAATATCCTGGATTTTCCCCCTGGCTTAAAATTCTGAGTAAAAAAAAAAAGCTTATAACAAAGAATGTACTCAAATCAAAATGAAACGCATAAATGGCAGGAAAGGAATGCCAGAACCTACATTAAAGCTTTAAAGTCTCTTTCCTCTCCCAGTCCAGGAGGAGGTGGTGAGCCCAGGAATTAATGAGAAGCAAAACCACGCGTGGTTCTACCACGGGCTCGAGGGAGCTGGTCTGCACCCCGCCAAACTGGAGCACTCACAAGGTCCACCACCTCCGAAGCACCTTGGGGATTTGCCAGTTTAAGCTGTTATTTTAAGGAGCTGCAGAGAGAGCAGAAGGCGGGTGGGAGAGGGTGCCGTGCTCCACACTCAAATCACAGCAAAGCCCAGGAAATCTCAGCTGCCAGCAAACACCGTGACATGGAAAGGCAAAGGGCAGCTAAAGCACGTCACCTGCCTCCAGGAGATATTAATCCAAGAGCTTCACCTCACTGTGCCCTGCTCCTGTTTGCTTCTTGGTTCTCCCAGGACCTTTCATTTTCTTTCTTAGTCATCAAAAAATGAGCTCTTTTCTCCCCTTTTCAATGACTTTAGAACCAGAGCACAAGAGACGCTGCACTCGCAAAGTGCTTTCATAGAATCATAGAATGGTTAGAGTTGGAAGGGACTAATGTCATCCAGTTCCTACCCCCTGCCCTGGGCACATCCCACCAGACCAGGTTGCTCAAAGCCCCCTCCAACCTGGCCTTGAACCCCTCCAGGGATGGGGCAGCCACAGCTTCTCTGGGCAACCTGGGCCAGGCTCTCACCACCCTCACACCAAAGAAACTCTTCCCTAAATCTCATCTCAATCTCCCCTCTTTCAACTTAAAACCATTACCCCATGTCCTGTCACTCCACTCCCTGACAAAGAGTCCCTCTCCAGCTCTCCTGGAGCTCCCTGCAGATCCTGGAAGGCTGCTCTAAGGTCTCCCTGGAACCTTCTCTTCTCCAGGCTGAACAACCNCCAGGTGCAGGACCCTGCCCTTGGCTTGGTTGAACTTCATGCGGTTCACACCGGCCCACCTTTTGAGACTCTCCAGGTCCCTCTGGACGGCATCCCTTCCCTCCAGCGTGTCAACCGCCCCACATACCTTGGTGTCATCAGCAAACGTGCTGAGGGTGCACTCTATCCCACTGTCCACGTCTCCAACAAACACGTTAAACAGCACTGGAGTGCTCTGTTCCCCTGAGGAACACCACTCAGCACTGGCCACCACTTGACCATTGAGCCGTTGACCACAACCCTTTGAGTGTGGCCATCCAGCCAGTTCCTTGTCCACCACTGAGTGGCTTTGGAGCTAAACCCGTACTTGCCAAGCCCAAATGGGCTAAGCCTGAATCTGTGCATCTTAATTAACGAGATGCCACGCTCAAGATGATCATAAACCTTCACGAGAAGCTGCACTAATGAAACCTCTCTGATTTCAGATGAAAGCAGGCTTGCAGCTGACTGGGAGCACAGATGCAGCTGTGAAAGGCTGCAATTTATGTAGTCTAACTAAGGCCACACACTGTTGTCAAGGGGGTTATTCTCAAGAAGAGTCTCCTCCTGCCAAGGATTTCCTCGGCAGAAGTCACAACGCTTAATTGTAGCTGTAGGTACCAGCCTTAACCCTGTCACACAAATAATCCCACGCATTTCACTGAAATCACAGAATCATCACAGAACCTCAGGGATTGGAAGGGACCTTGAAAGCTCATCCAGTCCAATCCCCTGCTGGAGCAGGAACACCCACAGCAGGTCACACAGGAACGTGTCCAGGTGGGGTTTGAATGTCTCCAGAGAAGGAGACTCCACAATCTCTCTGGGCAGCCCCTTCCAGTGTTCCCTCATCCTCACTGGGAAGAAGTTTTTCCTCATATTTAAGTGGAACCTCCTCTGTTCCAGCTTGTACCCATTGCCCCTTGTCCTATCACTGCCTGTCACTGAGAAGAGCCTGGCTCCATCCTCCTGACACTCACCCTTTCCATATTTATCAACATTCATGAGGTCACCCCTCAGTCTCCTCTTCTCCAAGCTCAAGAGACCCAGCTCCCTCAGCCTTTCCTCCTCTGGGAGATGCTCCACTCCCTTCAGCATCTTTGTAGCCCTGCCCTGGACTCTCTCCAGCAGTTCCCTGTCCTTCTGGAACTGAGGGGCCCAGAACTGGACACACTATTCCAGATGGGGTCTCACCAGGGCAGAGCAGAGGGGGAGGAGAACCTCTCTCCACCTACTGACCACCCCTCTTCTAATACACCCCAGGATGCCATTGACCTTCTTGGCCACCAGGGCACAGAGCTGGCTCATGGTCATCCTGCTGCCCACCAGGACCCCCAGGTCCCTTTCCCCTCCGCTGCTCTCCAAGAGGTCAGTTCCCAACCTATACTGGTACCTGGGGTTGTTCTTGCCCAGATGCCAGACTCTACCCTTGCCCTTGTTATATTTCATTAAATTTCTCCATCCCAACTCTCCAGCCTGTCCAGGTCTCTCTGGATGGCAGCACGGCCTTCTGAGGTGTCAGCCACTCCTCCCACTTTGGTGTCATCTGGCAACTCATCACTTCCAGAATCATTAGTCTTCGTCCCTGCCAGCGAGGTCACCTCAGGTACCAGGCAAGAGGGTTCAACATTCAATATTCTCCAAAGGAAGTGAATTAAAAATGGCCAAATTGCCGCCTTCCTTTGTTTTTAGGTTGTTGGTTGTTGCCACCTTGTTCACAGGTAATTGCTGTCTTGAATGGTTTTCAGGCCACCCTTCCTGGGAGCGACAAACCCAAGTTCACACCTGCCCTTCTTCTAAGTGTTCATTAACATCCAAATTCTTCAAGGAAAACAAGAAAACAGCAGGTGGTGGGGGTGGGGGTTTTGCAGTCTTTCAGGAGGAAAACCCACTATGGATGTTTCTCACATCTTTCTGGAACACTGCTGTTTTCCACTGGTTTGCTATGTCCTACTTTCCCCACACACACCCCTCAACTGCCGAGCACTTGCAAAATTGGCCTCAAACTCACCTGACCAGATGTTTCCACCAAGAGTCAAATAGGTGGGCCACGAGCTCAAGAAGTTCACAGTGCACCAACCCTTAAAAACCACCTCTGCTTTTGCAACCTAAAGCTTGTTGGCACACATTTGTGTTTCCCACCCGCCCCAAATCCCAGCCCCATGGACCTTCCTCACGTCACAGCCTCTGGCTTGTGGTTTTCAAGAGGTTTCTGTGTGGACATACCCTAATCCACCGCTTTCCAGGAGCTGAACATGTGGCCTGGACACTCACCACAGTATGTATAGATGTGGTTGGACTCGAGGAACCTGACTTTGAGGTTATGGAGGACGGCAGGCTCGTGTAAGTAGCTCAGGGCTGTCAGGTCATTCTCTCCCACCAGAATATCTGGATTACGCAGGAAAGGCAGCTCATTTCCTTGGAGGTCAAGAGGATATTCGTAGAGCTGAAGAGACACATGAGAAGAACATGAGAACACAAAAACTAGCTTTTCTTATGTCACAGAATCATAGAATGGTTCAAGTTGGAAGAGAACTTAAAGACCATGGAGTTCAAACCTCCCTGCCCTGGGCAGGGACACCTCCCACCAGACCAGGTCGCTCCAAGCCCCATCCAACCTGGCCTTGAACCCCTCCAGGGATGGGGCAGCCACAGCTTCTCTGGGCAACCTGGGCCAGGCTCTCACCACCCTATAACTTATCCAAGCATAACTCCACCCAGATACTGTAAAATACTTACACATCCTACTCGAAATGAAATAAAAGCCCCTTCATGCTAAGCATTTTAGGGATGTGGATGACACACTATCAGTGACAGCTCATCCCCTTAGAGTAAACGGCTTTGAGCTGGTCCTGGTGGACACTGATGGTCCTCAAACACCAACCTGAGTAAACCTGAGCCTTTAGCCAGCCCTGAGTAGTAACAGATCCCACAGAAAAAAATCAGAGCTTCGCCTGATCCCAGCACCTCCAAGCTCTTCAACAAGCAGCCCCATTTCAAACTAGACTATATTCTTCCCATCAGAGTGATTTCGCGACTCATTTTTACTTCAAGTTACTTCCATACTCAAAATTTTACACCCCTTCAGAGGGAGAAGGACATGGAAGAGCTGGGAGTCCCCTCCTGCTTCGCTACCTGAAACACCAGGTTATGCCACTGAAGCATATGGTGGCCCCTATGCTAAATAAGGAAAAAGTCTCATTTTTTCCTTTACAGTGGGGGTGTGTGTGAAAAATAATTGTCTGGGATGCAGGACTGTAGGATGCCCATGAGCCAGCAATGGGCTCTTGTGGCTATTGTATCCTGGGGGGGCATGAGGAAGAGTGGGACCAGCAGGTGGAGGGAGGTCATCCTCCCCCTCCACTCTGCTCTNGGCACAAACTAGAACATGAGAAGTTCTATCTCAAGACGAGGAGGATCTTCTCTCCTTTCAGGGTGTCAGAGCCCTGGCAGAGGCTGCCCAGAGAGGTGGTGGAGTCTCCTGCTCTGGAGACATTCAAACCCCACCTGGACACGTTCCTGTGGGACCTGCTCTGGGTGGCCCTGCTTTGGCAGGTGGGTTGGACTGGATGATCTCCAGAGGTCCCTTCCAACCCCATAGCATTCTGTCATTCTGTGAGATGTTACTTTCCATGGAGTGTCTCAGGATGGGGTCCTGACACTCAGCTCCCAGCCAAAGGGAGGAATAATTCCCGTTTGCAAGCAGAAAGGCACCACAACCACTGCATCAGCGCTGGGTGGCTGCCCATGCAAACAGCCTACGAAAAGCCCACCCAAGCACGCGTGGCCAGGGTCACGCAGCACCGTGTGACAACCTCAGGCTGGTTTTTATACACTCCAACTCGGCGTTGCCACTGCCAGTTTTCAAGAGTTTACACACCAGGGATGCCCTGCGATATTTAAAACTCAGCTCTTCATTCACAAGGAGCACTCTTGCATACAGAGGGCAGGCAGAAGTCACAAAAATCCATGAAAACTCACTTCAGAGCACAAGGACAAAAGACAAGCACTAAACAGTTGGGTAATGCATGTTGGCTGTCAGGAACAAAAGGCTTTCAACAGCTTCCAATCCCCTGAAGATATATATGCTCCATGTCTTCATCTGATGTCCTGTTCCCCTCCACTAAAGCTTTTCAGCCCAATGTGATTTGGTTCCAGGCAGGGTTTCATATGGAAGAGCATAAAAAAAGGGGCTCTGGGGGCACTGCCACTGAACACAAGCCCAAAATGAGATATTTCTGGGTTTCACCGTGACAGTGATGTGCCAGTAACACCTAGTAATCCTTTAACTTCGTTGTAAGTGAATGTTGTTCACCCTAAACTCAGCTGTACAAAAAGGCTAGACCTCCCAGGACTTCTGAGCTGCTTTGGTTTCCAGGGAAATACCCAGATTAAAGAGGAAAAAAAACCCAACCCATAATATCCCCATCCATGAAGTACTAAAGCCACTGAAGATCTCAACCAGAGAAGAAGGATGGAGGCTGCAGAACTCAGGAAGATGTGCAGATGTCCTGTGGCAGCCCAAGCATCACTAGTGGTTGGAAGGAGCTGCTGTGGGACGAGGTGGGCGCCCACCTCCACCCAAGCATCCCCAAAAAGGGCACCCCTTAGTGCTTCTCATGAAATCTACCCCTGGAGATGAGGCCTGTAGTGCTTTTCACACCCATCAACAGTCTCCTGCAAAGGCTTGAACGTTGCTGCTCAGTTTCTCCACCGTTTTATCTTCCGGCCTCAGGAGCAAGAGAAAAAGCATTTAAAAAACCTGTAAGGAGGGTCATCTTTGTGGCATCCGATGCCTGGTGTTTCCCAGGGACCATGAGGGGCATCTCCTCATCCAGATTGCGATAAAAGGCATCTCGAAGAAGAGCATCATCCATCCTTTAGCCTCCTCAGAAAGCTGCCCAACACTGGAAGAGCCCAACCACAGGGCTACCGGGCAGGGAACCCACCAAGAAACAAGGCAGTAACTCATGGTCCTACAAGAACATGCCTGGTGCCTCCAAGAGACAGCGAGGCAGCATCTGTGCATCTCCTCATCCAGATTTATCCCCATGGAGGAGGGAAAAAGGCATGTCAAAGAAGAGCATCACCCATCCTCTACCCTCATCAGAAAGCTGCCCTATGGTGGAAAACCAAACTGGGGAGGGGCTTCCAAGGGACGGTAAAGTGGCATCTGTGCCACCACGGAGGGGAAAAGAAACATGTCGAAGAGGAGCATCATCCATCCTTTACCCTCCTCTCTCCTATGCTGGAAGAGCAAACTGGGGAGAACAACAAGCACAGCTGGGATTGACCTGGGAAGAACCAACAGCATCATGAACCGGGTGCAGATTTAAATGTGAACTGATTTCTTTGCGAACCCAGCACAGCTGCTCTGCAAGAAGAATTGCTCTGATGAACAGCCTATTCAAGCACGTCTCAATTCCCGTTCTCCATCTTCCCATTAAGTAATAGGATGAAAATACTGCTCGCGGTACGGAAGCAGTCAGAGGGCAAGGGGACACGAATTACTCACCCTCCTCGGAACATTTTCCATTTGGAGAAAGTGGCCTCCATTAACAATTAAGGAAACCCTCATCTGCTCAGTGAAATAAGCTGGTTTAGCTGGAACTCATCAGGAAAAAATGTATTTATTTCTCCTGCTACACCAGGCACCACCCTCTCCAGGGTGACGGGGCTTCCACAGCTTCTCTGGGACAACCTGGGCCAGGGTCTCACCACCCTCACACCAAAGAAGTTCTTCCCCAGATCTCACCTCCATCTCCCCTCTTTCAGTGTCAAACCCTTCACCCTCGTCCTATGGCTCCCCTCAAGAGCTCCTTCTCATCTCTCCTGTAGCCCCCTTAAGGTACTGGAAGGCTGCTATAAGGTTTTCCTAGAGCCTTCTCTTCGCCAGGCTGAACAACCCCAACTCCCTCAGCTTGTCCTCACAGCCCTCTGATCATCTTCATCGCTCTTCACTAGACTTGTTCCAACAGGTCCATGTCCTTCCTCTCCCACTTGGGAGTCCTGGTAGACAGTAAACTGTCCATGAGCCAGCAATGTGCCCTTGTGGCCAAGAGGGCCAAGGGAATCCTGGGCTGTGTAGGGAAGAGCGTGGCCAGTAGGTCCAGGGAGGTCA
>VXBJ01001902.1:15262-29368 GCA_013400055.1 Nycticryphes semicollaris
AAGGGACACCTGCAGTCTGCCAGCTCTTTGTTTGGAACATTTTCTTGGACAAAGTCTTCCTGGAATTCTTGTTAACGTTTACAGTTGGAAATACATCCTGTGTGTAATTAGAACAGTAGCTTGGAGTAAATGCTTTAGTACAATATATTAATAACAACAGCCTGCCAAGAGACTGTTCATAAAACATTGAAGTGCTTGTCCATACAATTGTTAGTATTATACAATACAGTGTTTATATTGCATTTAGGCCTAGAGATTTAAATCCCAATGATAGACTGTAATCCAGTAACGAGACGGCTTTATCACTGCTGATAATGAGATGATAAATTATAACAATTATTTGCCAGTTGTATTCTTAAAACTCGTCTGATTGGGGTTTTTCTTTGCCTTTAGTAAGTTTGAGGAAGACCATGGCTTATAGGAAAACCCAGTTTGCCATGACATAGATACAGTAGTGCTTCTTCTGGAATACTTCAATATTCAAAGACTGATTAAAACAAGGTCAGAGGCAGCAATGGGAAGTGCTGTGGTTGAGCCTTTCTCTGCTGCTGCTCAAGGAGATGTTTGTATGTTCCTTAAGAGAGAATTGTTTATAAAGCCACCCAGTAAATAGAAGGAATCTGAAGAACATAAATCATTCAGTAGGTCTTCGTTAACCATAAAAACCCCATTCTAATGTTTTGTTTACACGGTGCTTATTATTTCCCTGCATCATCGGTCGTTCTGACTCTTCTGGAGGAGATCCATTACACTGTAAAGTGGAAAAAAATGTTTTATTCTCTCCTCCTATGCTTTTTTCTTTTCTTTTTTAATCCTGAGCAATACTGATTTTGGGGAGAATCCACAGAAACCTCCGTGTAGGTGTATCCTTTATCACGGCAGCCCTTAAGCTGCTTTTCTAGAAGGATTCCTGCGTTACAAAACCGTGCAACACACCCACCTGGTTTTAAAAGATGGTCATAAATGTTATGCACCAGTGACCTCTTAACATCAGTAGCTCACTCTATGTGCAGTTGGAGTAACCAGTTTCTTCTCCTCCCTCAAGAGAAGGTGCATTACTGACATCTTGGTGCTGCTGCACCTTCATTTGGCAGTTCTAAAAACCAACGGACCAAGGCCAGACTGAAGGGCAAACCCACCACACAATGTTTGTGGAAGTTACACCCACCAAACCTGCACCTTATGTCTCAATTTGAATGGGAATCTTCGGAATGACTTAACTTTTATAAACTTGCCACCTCATAAAATGCTGCTGTAGAAGAGCTGGCGAGTTTCCCGTCTCCCCTTCTTCTCTTGCAGCCACATCCATAACGTGGCTCTCATGGTTTGGGAAAAGAATTGTCCCCAAATGCTTTGATTGCTCTTTATGGCTCTGACCTTGGCAAGGTTCCTACGGTGGTCCCTTCTGACCCATTTCAGGAGGACCTCTTCACCCCTGGCATTCTACATTCCCAATTGGGAAAATAACTATTTTAAGCATCTTTCTGCAGCAGTTGAAATCCAGATCCCATCCAAGCGGGGAGTTGAGAGCAGTCCTCGTTTGTCACCTGTAGTGACAAGTGGAGGGGTACTCGTTCCCAAGTTGCAAAGTGGACTTTGTGACAAGATAAGCAGAGTTGGTTGTTTTCCCCCCACGAAAGTCTCTCAAAGCTTCAGGCACTTTGAGGAGCTTTGAGACACAATTTAGGATGAACCGCCTTCCAAAAGCCTCTGATTTCCTTTCAAGTTTTGAAGAGTTCTGGTATCACTCCTAACTTGCTTTGCCCAAGTCTCTTAGCAACAAAGGGCCATTTGACATTATTTCAACTTTCTAATGTAGAGACTTATTTGTTAAAAGTGGCTGAAGTGCAACTTTATAAATTTTACTTACATTAAGTTGCGGATTATAAATTTTATAACAAATTCCTGAAGCGACGGGGCACTGGGCTGAGCCTCTAAAATCAAGGGTGGTTTATACCAACAAGTGAAAAGCTCTATTTTAAGAATCTCCCCAGACCAGGAGTGAGCTTGAAACTGAGGTGCCTAAAACTAGGTGCCTGCAGCTGAGCTCAGTTCCCTTGTTCCCCCTTTGTAATCACGGGAGCTTCAATCAGCCCAGCCCCTGCAGGGGTGAGAGCTGGGTCACCTGAGCTGGGGGTGGGATCCAGGCTGCCCCGTGCCACTGGAGATGTAGGGATTGCAGATCTAGATCCAGAGGCTTGGGTGGTTTGGGTTTTTTTTTTTTCCTTCAGTTCCTGCCTGTTCAGGCAATGTTTTCTGCCTGTCTGAAGCACAGCTGCCTGCCTCAGCAGACTTTGTTTTCCTCTGAATGTACATAAAAGCCTTTCTGTGAAGTTTTCAGAGGCTGGCAGCTACACTGATGGAGGATTTGGGAGTAACTGAAAGGCTGAGGGAGCTGGGACTCTTGAGCTTGGAGAAGAGGAGACTGAGGGGTGACCTCAGGAATGTTTATCAATATGGAAAGGGTGAGTGTCAGGAGGATGGAGCCAGGCTCTTCTCAGTGACAGGCAATGACAGGACAAGGGGCAATGGGTACAAGCTGGAACAGAGGAGGTTCCACTGAAATATGAGGAAAAACTTCTTCACAGTGAGGGTGAGGGAACACTGGAAGGGGCTGCCCAGAGAGGTTGTGGAGTCTCCTTCTCTGGAGACATTCCAAACCCGCCTGGGCACGTTCCTGTGTGACCTGATGTAGGTGTTCCTGCTCCAGCAGGGGGATTGGACTGGATGAGCTTTCATGGTCCCTCCCAATCCCTGAGATTCTGTGATTCTGTGAGCTACTCACATTTCAGAGATAACTAACCTTTAATTCCACAGGGTTTAGGTGAACACGAGCAGTTGGGAAACAACAGATGGACGTGGGTGTTTATTTTTTGTTTTTAACAGAATTGAGTATAGAATCATAGAATTGTCTGGGTTGGGAGGGACCTTGGTAATCATCTGGTCCAACCATCAACCTGACTCTGATAAAAACCATCACTAACCCATGTCTCTAAGCCCTGTGTCAACCCAGTTTTTAAATACCTCCAGGGATGGTGCCTCAACCCCTTCAAAGGCTTAATAACCCTTTCATTGCCAACATTTTCCCTAATGTCCAAACTGAACATCCCCTGGCACAACTTGAGGCTGTTTTCTCCCATCCCATCACCTGTGACTTGGCAGAAGAGACCAGCCCCCCCTGGCTCCACCCTCCTTTCAGGGAGCTGTGGATAGTGAGAAGGTCTCTCCTCAGCCTCTTTTTCTCCAGGCTGAACACCCCCAGCTCCCTCAGCCTCTCCTCATCAGACTTGTTCTCCAGACCCCTCACCAGCTTCGTTGCCCTTCTCTGGACCCACTTCAGCATCAGTAAGGCAGGAACGTGGCAGCCCCCTTCTCTGTGAGATGGGGTGAGCTAGAAGCATCCTTACTGTATTTTGCTCTCTTTGACAGAAGAATTACTCAAAAAAATCCATACCCTGTTTCTGAACCTGTAAACAAGTGGATGTATGGCCACTGGCCATGTGCAGAGGTGATTTTCCAGCGTATGTTACTAAATCTCCTGTCTCATCATTTAGGACTTTGATCACTCGTGATTTCAAGTAGTAATATCTGGTTAGAACCGAAGCAGAAATGTTTCCAAGCGTAGCTGTAGCCTGGGATGTATCTCTCTGGAGTATTTCTGTGCCAATATTTGCACAGTGCTGTGAAATCAGGTTTAGATTTTCTTTTGCTTTAGATTTTTTTTTTTTTAATCTGTCTGCAAGGGAAGTTTTTCCTGTATATTTTTATGTTTCAAAAATTCAGTTTGCTGCTAAAAGATTAATAGTTTTCTGATTTGCCTGATCTTAATTTAAATTGTCTTACTAGAATCTAGACTCATAGAATGGTTAGAGTTGGAAGGGACATTCAAGATCTTGGAGTTCCAACCCCCCCTGCCCTGGGCAGGGACACCTCCCACCAGACCAGGTTGCTCCAAGCCCCATCCAGCCTGGCCTTGAACCCCTCCAGGGATGGGGCAGCCACAGCTTCTCTGGGCAACCTGTTCCAGTGTCTCACCAACCTCACAGGAAAGAATTTCTTCCTAAAATCTCATCTAAATCTCCCCTCTTTCAACTTAAAACCATTGCCCCTTGTCCTGTGGCTCCATTCCCTGATCGAGTCCCTCCCCATCTCTCCTGTAGCCCCTTCAGACACTGGAAGGGGCTCTAAGGTCTCCCCGGAGCCTTCTCTTCTCCAGGCTGAACAACCCCAACTCTCTCAGCCTGGCTTCACAGGAGAGGTGCTCCAGCCCTTATTAACTTAACAGTTTTTGCAAAATCATTAGCAAGAAAAATCTTCCTTCATTTTCTACAGGTCTATCACTCTGCTTAGGGCAGGGGGTCTGTGGTTTTCCTAGGCTGGTGCTATTAATGTGGAGAAGTTTGGATTTAAAAAACCCAAACAAAACTCTCCTTACCCTCAGTCCCACATTTTAACTACTTGAGCAGGTATTTTAAATATTAAATTTATCAGTAACCGGAAGGGGAGGGCGGGGGGGGAGACACACATGACTCTAATTATGTTCTTATAGAGCTGCTTGAACGTGTGTGATGAGTGACTTTACGTTCTAGTCAGAGTCCAAATGTACTAAGCCCTGGGCTGGAGTAAATATTCCCATATTTACTGGCTGTCTCTCCATACAGGCCTGTGTGTATGCAATACAGCTTCTCCTCTTACTCAACTACCTGCCTTTTCTTCTCTGATTTTCCTTTTATTGGCCACGTTTCACGTTTTCCCGAGCTGAAGTTTCAGCGCTAGGCCCGGATGCTTTCTCGGTTCCTATGGAAACAGATGCCTGTCTTCAAACAAACTGGGCTTGCTGGGTTGCTGTGGCAACACAGGTGAGAAATCCTGGTAGGTGTGGAAAAGTGTGGAGCCTGTCCCCGGACAGGATGCAGATGATGCCACCTAACCTTAAAAAGGCAGGATATTCCTCCTTGCTTCCATATCCTTCTGTGTTTAGCCCCAAGGAACGCACTCCCACGGTGGGTTTTGTAGCTTCCCAAAGGATTTATGGATTCTGTTGTTGGTGATTGGGCTTGTAGAGGTCAAAGACAGAAATCTTCTGGGTTTTGTCATCAGCTTGCATATGTTTCTAACTGAAATGCGTGTGCTGGAGATCCTGTCTGTAGAAAACAAGGTCCTGTTGGAAATACTTTCTCTTGTTTGAAATAAAGAACCCATTTCAACTGCACCAAGCCGAGGCGAGGAAGATCTAGTCATCAGGAATTTAAAAAGCAAGTGAAACGAGAAGTTTGAGTCACTTGTGGAAGATACACAGATACGTAGAAATCCACCTGGAAGAACATGGGGGTGGGGAAGAAACTCTAGATTTTGTGGCAGAGGAATAAGTTCATGCTGCTCAAATTGACTGGAGCCTTAGTCACGCAAGAGAAGCTTCTGACAATGTATATTTAAAACCAGGTACTTTTGTTAAAGCACAAGTATGATACAAACCACCTTCTGAGTCAGAAGAAACGCTTGGGCTTGTTCCCAGTAAAGATACAAATGAAGTTGCCGAACTGATTGATCGGCTCGGGATGGGGAGAAGGGGTCCTCCTGCCTCTCTGCTTTGAATTGTGTCCCCTTCCAAGTGCCACAAAAGCCAAATTTGGAGCATCAGTCCCAAAAAACGGTGAAAGGGAGCCAAACTGCTTCAGAAAGGGGTCACCCGCTTCGGTTAAAGTGCAGAAAACTACAGCCCAAATGGTGAGGGTTGCAAAGAGAAGCGTGGAGAAGCCAGGGTGGGTCTCCTCCAACGCGTGCTCCAAGATGAGATACCAGTGACAGCTCTAAACTTCAGCTGCTTGGGAAATGAAAGGAAAGAAATGATGAGCAGGAAGGTTATAAACTATAACTAGGGATTTCCCTGTGCTGTAAAATGAAAAAAAAACCAAAAAACCAAAGCCTTTTCCATGTTGAACATTTCATACAGTTGTTAGTGCTCTAAATGATGAAAGGGCTCCACAGGTGCTCTTAGACCACTGGGAGGAGACAGAAAGGAGGGTACATAAAATGTAACTGCATTTAGAATCGTAGAATGGTTGGGGTTGGAAGGGATCTTCAAGGTCATGGAGTTCCAGCCCCCCTGCCCTGGGCAGGGACACCTCCCACCAGACCAGGTTGCTCCAAGCCCCATCCAGCCTGGCCTTGGACACCTCCAGGGATGGGGCAGCCACAGCTTCTCTGGGCAACCTGTTCCAGTGTCTCATCACCCTCACAGCAAAGAATTTCTTCCTAAGATCTCATCTAAATCTCCCCTCTCTCAATTTAAAACCATTATCCCTCGTCCTATGGGTCTACTCCCTTGTAAAGAGTCTCTCCCCATCTCTCCTGTAGCCCCTCCAGGAGTACCTACTGGAAAAGGGGGCAAGACTTCTACAAATCAGGAACCTACATGAAGGTTGGCACCTGAATGCAGGGGCAGGAAAGCAAACTATAAGAGGCATAAAAAGCAGCTGAGCACCTCAGTGCCCACCAGTTTGAGCAACTGCCACGTTGTGTCTTAAGGAAGACCCATCTCTCACTTCCCAGCAGGCTGAACCTCTCTTCAAACACGCATCCGATCCCACCGATAGCTCAGGCTGTTTGGAGCGGTTGGGTTTGCTCCTAAATGCCACAATCACTGAGAGTTTTACCTAAGGTGGTCTTCACCTACCCTCTGCCCTTAGCCATCCAATAAGATACAGGAATAAAAGCAGAGCAGGTGCTATATGGCAGCATGCTGAACTCAAAAAAAAAAATGTGTTTAAATAACCCTCTTAAATCCCCCTACTGTCCCTTCAAGATTCTACACTGTTCCTCCTAGGAGAATTAAGTCCATTAACAGGACTTCAGTACATTTCCCAAATGGACAGTGTTCTTTTTCGGTGAAGAACATCCTTTGAAGTTATTTTGCTGTAAAGAATACTGACTATTGAAATCTTAAATAATAGATTGCCTGGGTAGTAGGACTTATATGCAGAGACTCCTCTGTGTATTTTGAAACTAGTGAAACAAGTTCAATAATTTAATATCTTCCCTTCACAGGCTGTAGGAAACTTGCCAGCAAAGCTTTGGGGTTCACATGCTGAATGACTGCTGTGTCCTCTTCTTGAGAACCAGCCAGGGACTTTGACCAGCCCTCCCCAGGTCACATCCTGGAAACCACACGGCTCTTTGGAATCTCCTTTGACTCTGTTTGGGCTCTTCGTGTGAGAAATACCGGTACCACAGGACTGGTCCTCCACCGCCTCGGGACTTTGTCAGCGCAGTTAAAGATGGACCCTTGTGCACCCACAATGCACCGTGGTTCTGGGGTTGTATCAATCCTCTTCACTCATCGAGACCTTTTATCAGGCCTTTGCAATGGTGTCCTGCAGGAACCATAAATGGTCAGTGAAGGACAAGGGAGGAAGGGAATTCTGTATCGAATAACATACCCGTTCCTGCTTACACAGCCTGTTTTCATGAATTGTTTTTCAGATTTGATGTTTATACACCACTTTGCCCAGTGAGACTGATCACCAAGTGTAGGGTCCTGCACCTTGGGAAGAATAACCCCGTGCACTAGTGGGGGTTAGAGGTCGACCTACTGGAAAGCAACTCTGCAAGAGAGGGACCTGGGAATCCTGGTGGACAACAAGTTGCCCCTTAAGCCAGCAATGTGCCCTTGTGGCCACAGCAGATCAAGGGAGGTCATCCTCCCCCTCTGCTCTGCCCTGGGGAGGCCCCATCTGGAGCACTGGGTCCAGTTCTGGGCTCCCCAGTTCAAGGACAGGGAACTAATGGAGAGGGTAAAGCAAAGCGTTGTGAAGATGATGAGGGGCCTTAAGCATCTCTCTGATGAGGAAAGGCTGAGGGACTTGGGTCTTTTAAGTCTGAAGAAGGGAAGGCTGAGGGGGGATCTGATCAACACCTAGAAATACTTCAAGGGTGGGTGTCAGGAGGATGGGGCCAGGCTTTTTTGAGGTGCCCAGGGACAGGACAAGAAGGAACGGGCACAACCTTCAACAGAGGAAGTTCCATCTCAACATGAGGAGGAACTTCTTTCCTATGAGGGTGGCAGAGCCCTGGCAGAGGCTGCCCAGAGAGGTGGTGGAGTCTCCGTCTCTGGAGACATTCCAAACCCACCTGGACACGTTCCTCTGGGATCTGCTCTGGGCGGACCTGCCCTGGCAGGGGGTTGGACGAGATGATCTCCAGAGGTCCCTTCTAATCTGTATCATTCTGTCATTCTGTAATCTCTACCTTCGCTTTTAGACCTAAGTACATGGTGGCTTGCTTGTGTTGGGGAGAGATTCGCCCGATTGGTACCTCTTCATAACAAGGTCTTGTTTAGGGAAACACAGAACACAGAAATTCTCTTAGTAAAATGAGAATAATTTTGTAATGAAATGTCTCAGCTTTATCTATGGCTACTGAAGAGCTTTTCCCAGCCCAGAACATAATTGCTTTGGAAAATATTTTCTTAAACATTCATAACTAATAAAGATCTGGCAAGAAAACTTGTACGTAGAGGCTGCGCTTTCATGTAGTCTCTTCTGATTATTGCTGTGACTACTTCAAAGTTACAGGGAAGATAAACACAGTGTGTCTCCTTTCCCTTTTCTTTCTTTGTCAGAAGCGAAGAAGGCCCATAAATCCTGTGCGTAATTGCTTCTTTTTCACTTAGAAATTCTAATTTTGTCCATTCTTCAAGGTGGCAGAAAAATTAATGGAATTTGTATACTGCAAGCTAAGGATGAGTAGAAGTAACTGAACTGCTTGAAATACATCAGTTTTTATTACAAAGACACCTGTTTCACCTTCACCATCAGTTATCACTGAGAGAACTTACAGTGAACTCTACTTTGATATCCCAGCATGTCCTCCAGCAAAACCAGGCTGCAAATTTAATGCTCTTGCTTTTCTCTTTGCTGCATTGGTTGGTTTCGGGGTGTCATTGAACTGGAAGCTGTAAAGTGAGACCAATGGCCAGCTTGGATTACATGGAAATGGTTTAATCTATTAGAAAGCTAAATGGACTGTCAGAGCAAGAGAGTGGGGTGTGCTGACCTGCCAGGTGGGCTGAAAGGACTAGAGTTTTGGGTTTTTTTAAGGTGTCTGGCTTTGATTCTCAGTATTAGTTTCTCTAGTCTGACCCTGAAACCAAGTTTGTGTTGTGAACCTGGAAAATCCATGTGGTCTTGCCACGCAGAGCATATAGAATCACAGAATGGTTCAGGTTGGAAGGGACATTCAAGATCATGGAGTTCCAACCCCCCTGCCCTGGGCAGGGACACCTCCCACCAGACCAGGTTGCTCCAAGCCCCATCCAGCCTGGCCTTGAACCCCTCCAGGGATGGGGCAGCCACAGCTTCTCTGGGCAACGTGTTCCAGTGTCTCACCACCCTCACAGCAAAGAATTTCTTCCTGAGATCTCATCTAAATCTCCCTTCTTTCAGGTTAAAGCCATTACCCCTTGTCCTGTCACTCCAATCCCTGACAAAGAGTCCCTCTCCAGCTCTCCTGTAGCTCCCTTCAGACACTGGAAGGCTGCTGTAAGGTCTCCCCGAGGCCTTCTTTTCTCCAGGCTGAACAACCCCAGCTCTCTCAGCCTGTCTTCACAGGAGAGGTGTTCCATCCCTCCGAGCATCTCCATGGCCAACATGGACCTGTTCCAACAGGTCCATGTCCTTTCCATATGGCAGATGTCTCTCTGCCAGCACAGGAATGTGGGTTTCCTGCCAGCTGCAGGGCTTTTTTCACCCCATTTGGAGACATGGCTCTATACAGAGAGGTTCAGTAATTAGTGAGTATCTGTGCTCCCCAGATCACATGTAAGTCTAGCAGTATAAGCAAGAGTTGCCTTAGATTTGAAGATATCATTACCCAAAGTGATTTGCTTACCTTAATCCTGTAGCAACTGGATAGTCACCACAGTAATGGAAGCGTGACTCAGCGTAAGAGAAAGTAGCTGGAACGTGCCACGGGTAGTTTGGAACAACATGTAGTTCAGAACTGCCTCACTGGGAATGAAACCAACAAAAGAACGTTGTGTTTAATAAAACAGGACAGTGATGAGACCAGTGTATGTCTCAGGTGGGCAAAATCCTACACAAAGACGGATGGAACAACATTTTTGTCTGGATTCCAGGCACAACTGTATCGCTAACGGCTCCGAGCGGTGTCAGCGATCCAGCCAGCTTCCTCCCTGAAATCGTGTTTGCTTTTATTTCCTCTTTCAAACAGACTGGTACCGTGGCAGGGTTTGCAAATAAATTGTAAGTACTCAAGGGACTGCGAACGTTAGGCAAATTCACAATTTATATCCTTTTAAGATGTGCTGAGTGAAACCCAAAGGCAGTGAATTTTTACTCGATAAATAATGATTACATACATTTTGTAATGCAGTGGAATACCTTCTTGGGAAAGGTATTGAGAGAGAATCTAATTCAAACTCACCAACAACCCTTGTGAATTGTATATTGGGTGGTTCACACAACCTGAACGCTAGAAAAAAGGAGCTGACAGACCAAAAGCCAGAGAAGTTGGGTTATCTGGGAGTATCTCCTAATGTGTGCTCCTGGACAAGTGAGCACGCGCCTTGTGCAGGATAAATCTGACTCTGGGGCACGGAATACATTGGAGGGGACTGATCCTGCAACTGCATAAAGTCCCCTTGTCATTTAGGCTGGGGCTTTACACACATTCAGCTCAATGCCCAAGGGCTATTCCCACTCTGATGCGGTTTTCTGACCTTGCTGATCTTCTGTGAGGCCACAACATCAGCAGGACGTTCCTCTTTCATCCTCAGTCCCGACCTTCTGTTCGTACCTCAGGTTGAGAACTTGGTTTAATGAAGATGCTTCAAGTCTTCTCCTGTTTCCCTCATGAAAGAAGAGAAGGAATGGAAGCATAATAGAGCGCTACAGGTGTTGAGGGAAACATGAACTTGGCACAACCCTCAATTTGGAGAGTGGCTCAGAGCATTGCTAGAAAAAATGCCAAGATAAACAACCAGAGAAAAGAGCTGAGCTTAAATGTAAGTAAATGCTGTGACCGGTGGGGTGTTGTTTTGCTGACAAGTTCACGAGGGTGCTTAGAGATGGGAATGTGATGCTAGAAGATTTTGAAATGAAACCAGGAGGAAATTCTGCAACGCCTGCAGAGATCAAGGAGTGATGCCAAGGTGTAAAACAGTACCTTCGTTTTCGCCTTTGGTCTCAATGAGCCCGGGGTCATGCCCTGGATGTATATTGTCCCACTGTTGTCTGGCCCTGAAAGGGTCTTTTTTTGATGAACATAAGCAGTAGGTCTTCTCCTTCCCCTCTTCCCGTCGGGCAAAAATATATCTGGCAAGACAGAATTGAATCAAACTGCTAATTTGTTTGAGATCTCCCCTGCTTCTTTTTTTAAGAATGGTGGGGTTTTTTTTTTTTCAAGTCTAAGTTGCTGTTGAAAACAATCCTTGAAAGTGATTTTTAATAAAACAATCTCATCTGTGAATATACTCTCTTCTGTATTGCAGAGATGTAATTACTGCAGACACTGCTAGGATGGGATAATTTAAGTCTTTCATCTCATGGAAGAAAAGGAACTAACGATTACAAATGTTGCCATTATTTAGGAAGTGCAGAGTTCTTCAAGCAAATTCAGCTCTCTGGTGGGGAGTGACTTCTCTCATCCCAAGGAGATGAAACATGTTTCCCAGTGAGCCTTCAGGGACAACATGAACCTTAGTTTGGGGTAGATCTTCACCCATGAGGAGTTTTCCTGCAGCTCACTACTATCCCTTCTGATTTCCATGTTCCCTTCCCAGCTGTCACTTTAACACCCTTTTATCAGGGTGAAAAAGGTAAATACAGACCACACCAGTCTGGCTGTGGGCAAGAAAAGGCTAAAGTGGTGAAAATGTGCAGAGTGCCAGGAAACACACAACCTTTTTTCATCAGCTGGTTTTCTCATCTTCCAAAACTTTTCTTATTTATTGGCAATTGTACCCTGTAGTTTTGTCTAACAGCTAATATTGGTAAATCTGCCATTGCTATAGAGGAGGCAGTACCCAGACACTGTCCATTAACCTGGTTGATAAATGACCATAGTCATCGAGCAGATGAGTGGACAAGAGCTATTTGCTGTTAAACTGGATTGAATATCTTTGTGTATGAATCTACAAGCTGAAAAGCCTAAACTGTCAGATTTCAATACCTGGGAGTTCAACTTGGCATTGATGGACATTTTGCTCTAATAAAGATTAAACAGAACCACAGCTCCTTAGTCTTTATGTCACAACTTAAGAGAAATTTCCCCTCCCTTTGGGATGGGAAAATTGTAAACTGTACTGAGTTTTTCATTCAGCTTCTGATTACGAGGGCCCCCAAACCAGGATAATCCTCATTGTTGAGCATGTTGTAGGAAATGTAATTCCTCCCACCCCACACATCTGTTTGGTCAGCAACATTTGCCACTGTTGCACTGTCTTCAAGCGGAACCATCAAGGAACAGAAGGGTGTTCTATCTTTATATGTAGCTGGGGGGGTGACTGAAAGGTGAGAGGGACGATTCATCTTCCTTAACTATCCAGAAGCCAAGTCTGGAGAAGGGTGGGAAAAGGTGCCTACAGAGCATGTGTCACCTAATTGCAGACAGACCCATTTCCACTGGGCAGTAAATCCCATCTTTCCCACCTCTTTCCCTCTAGGGCAAACCTAGATCAACCGCTCAACTACTTGCTTAAATGTAGGATTTAGATTAAACCCCTTTCAGAATACAGACCTATTAGTGCTTGCTGTTTCAGAAACACAGATAACTCTACTCTTGAAAAAAAGAAGTTTTACTTTTACATTTACTTCAGAATTTTGTTGTCATCTTCTGTTCTTCCCCGATGGGGACCAGAGGTTGGAGACAGAGTATGGAGCAGGGTGTGCTGAACAGATCTGGCGTGGAAGCTCTTCTGGAAGACTTAGATTAAACAGCATTTTTCTGACACAGACTCCTCAAAGGAACATCCCTCTTGTGTGCTGTGTTGCATCTGGCTGGAACAGACTTTATTTTCTACAGAGCAGTTCCTATCGTGATTTTTGACCAAAACAGTGTTGGTGACACCCTGATGTCTTTGCTATTGCTGAACACATCTTCTTCAAAATTTGTCATGATTTTTACTGTCTGATTAAATTTATTTAGGGCTCCACCTAGCACTTGTTTATTGTCTGACTTGCTCTCTTCACTCTCCTACTACTTAATACTTAGTACACATTGTACTTCCCAGCTTTGGCAATCTTTTCTCCATCTTCCTTAGCTGTTGCCCAGTCTTTTGCTTATGGATAGTTTTCAGGACATAAATTCTTCCCGGTGTTACCCATCAGTGCTGGAAACCCTCAGCCAAGAAACAGACTGTGTGCCACCACTCCCCCAGTTTTAAGTACTAGCTAGTGCTGGCCTGGCTAGTTCAGCCACCACATTTGTTTCTTTTCTGATATCAAATGCAAGGTTTGAAAAGACTGTTCCCAAATATATATATATATGTTTGTATCTTAAAAGACTCAAGTAAAGAAAATAAGAGTAAGTTCAAATCTCACTGCAAGAGCATTTTGGTGGATTCTGTAACTGGCTGAATCCTTGTCAAATACAGATGATGTCTGGAGGCATCTTGAGACCTGTTTGCAGTCTCTGCTCTTGCAAAGCAACACATGGAGCTTCATCTCTATCCTCTCACTGATAGAGGCGTTATCCTGCAGACTGCACATGAACTGCTCACTTAAGCTATATCTGCACAGTTCCAGCTGACCCCAATTGACCAGAAAGGATGTTCCATCTCATATGATGTCACACTCAGCAACGAAAAGCTGAGGAAAGAAGGAAGAAGGTGGAAATGTTTGGAGTTATGGTGTCTTTCTTCCCAAGGAGCTGCTGCATGCGATGAAGACCTGCTTTCCAGGAAATGGCTAAACATCTGCCTGCTGCTGGAGAGTAGCACATTATTTCCTTGTCTTGCCTCACCTTGCACAGGCAGCTTTTGCTTTCCCTATGAAAGGGCTGTCTTTATCTCAGCCCAGGAGCTTTCTCAAATTTACCCTTCCAGTTCTCTCCCACATCCCACTGCCAGCGTGTTGTGGGTTAGCCTTG
>VXBJ01001902.1:29398-70340 GCA_013400055.1 Nycticryphes semicollaris
GTGACTGGGTGGACCTTAGCTGTCTCTCAAGGCTAACCCACAACACGCTGGCAGTGAAATTTCAAGCGAACATTTGACAGGCTTGACAAAGCTTCCACAGTCCAAACAGACTTTAAAATAAGCTTGAGGCTGTCAGGCTCAGTAAATGTCAGTGATCTCAGGTTTGAGGTAGTCCATGTCCCTTCTAAGTTGAGGACTCCAGAGCTGGACACAGTGCTCCAGGTGGAGTCTCACGAGCACAGAGTATAATCACCTCCCATGACCTGCTGGCCACCCTTCTTTTGATGCAGCCCAGGATGGGGTTGTCTTTCTGGGCTGCCAGTGGGCACTGCCAGCTCATGTTGAGCTTCTCATCCACCATCACTCCCAAGTGCTTCTCCTCAGGGCTGCTCCTTCCCTCACATGTAATCCAAAAACTATTCTTCTTGAGGATATGTAAAACTGACAAGAAGTTAATAATCAGCTCTTGCTGGAAAGAAGCACCTCAGCATTAATTATGTCTCTCATGAGGAGGCTTCAAGCGTATCACTTCCACCCACACTAATCATAAACCCAGTACAGTGAATTGTTTCACAGTTATCTCTGTCAAGCTGATGCAAATTTATGATAGTTATGTTCTTTAAATACTAAAATCTCATTTTCTTTTGATGAATACAGATAAGGTGTGTTAGTTCTGTTACGAGGTGTATAGTATTGAGTCCCTAATGCTGCCAATTATTTACATTACTGACCTCTTTGAACTTTGCTCCCCTCTCAAAGACCAGCCTAGGACAAGAACTAGTGTATGGGGCCTATTATCACTGGAGGGCCTTGTCATATTTGGCAGTTTAAATGTAGCTGATATTCACCTTTTCCCTACCAAAGAAAGACCAAAAACTCTTTATTGTGTACAGACTTATAACTTCCATACATGTATAGCCTCTGACACAAGAGAGTTTCACTGAAGTAAGGCCAAATGCTACCTACTGAGGTTTTCAATGCTGCAGAGCAAAACTTTTCTACACCGTGAAATGATCTTTGAACTGTTGGGTGATCCAAGTACCAGGCCCTCAGTGAAGAAAGGCCTGCAGGTAGTAAGTTCAACCTTTTCGATTTACTAGCAAGCCCTCTGTGATGGGGGCAGCCTCATTCAATGGAGCAAGAATTAATACTCCTCACTTAGTTGCCGCTAAGAAGTTCTGACCTCCTGTCCTCATGCTGGCCAGCGGGATTTCTGTATTGATCATCCTTGTTCTCCATTGTTTGGCCTCTGGAGCACTTTAGTTCCCATCCTGCAGAAGATAAAACAGTGTGTGGTCTTATTGCTGGGAGAGTAGGCAGCTTAAACGTATTCTGTTCAACTCACGAGTCAGGTTTGAAGCTGGCCGAGGCCTCCAGATGAAAGGTACTTTGCTATTCAAATAGCACTCACTTAAACATTAATAGCTATTTCTGAACCCTAGCGTAGTCCAAGCAGAAAGATTATTTCTTTGCAGAAACATGACTCACAAAGATTAGAGGCTAAAGAAAACAGGTTGCAGTGGAAGGCTATCTGGTTTTATCAAAGGAAACTTTCCAAAGCTGGAGGTGGCTAAAAGCCAGTACGTTACACGCACGCTTCAGCGACCTGGGGTTTTACACCAGCTGAGGATTGACAATGAATCTTATAAAACAGCAAACCTGTTAAAGACCAAAATTCTCATTGGAGGTTAAATGACAGATGAGTTCTAAAGTAATGTTTGGTATTTTAAGTACCTAACAGAAATGGAAACTTAAAATTTTAGGAGTTTCTATCCATCACCTTTAGGGAAGGAGGTGGATCTGTTCCCTCGCTATAGATGGTCATTCACTCCTGACTGCATTATTTCTCCCACACAGCCACTGGTACTGGTGCTATGTGACACCATGACAACATGCTATGTGACAACTGTGCATGGATCACAACAGGGTCTGGTTTTGTAATACAGTTAGCTGTATTTAAGGGGCTTCCCAAAAATGTGATGTGTTACTCCAGAGGAACATCCTTCTCCAATGAATGTTGTCACTCAGTGACTGTTCAGTATCTGTACCAGTTCTGTTGGACAGTTGCTGGTTGTGTAGAAGTGGGTACATTGGTCTATAAATTTTGAAGAAACCAAAGTGCCACTGTGCAATCAGTGCACAACAACCACCTCCTTAGAGTCATAATGTCAGCACTTTCAGAGAAGTGTTCCTTTTGTCTCTCTCATAACCTTAACCAAGACTCTGGCAAGTATTAATGGTCCTGCACACTGAAAACCACAGACTGAAAACTGGTTTTGTGGTTTATACTTCTGTCTACTTCCCACCTTTGGTTTACCCCTTAGAGTTCTACTCTCCCTCTCTCTTTTTTTAGAGGTATCAACCTTAGAGCCTTATGTCTTTCTGGTATCCATCTCTGCTTGACACGTAGCAGCCAACTTGTCTTGCAAACCATTTAATAAATAAGCATAAATCAAAGTAAAATATAATTCAAACTGTACTTAGCTTCTCCTTCAGACCAGGAGAAGGGCTGTGTGTGTGTTAGTTTGCCTGTCTGGTTTAGCTAAGAAAAGAAATTGTCTCTTGCAGCAAATGATGCCTCACAGAAAGTATTGTACTAATTTTTTATGGTGAGTTGCGTGGTGGTTTAATGACGTTGTTTCTCAAGAGATGCAGCCATGGTTGATCAATATCCTCTCTAAAGCAGTGAACAACTGATTGTGTATCTTCTAAGAGCAAAGACATTTCTGGCAGGGTGTGATACCCACTGCAGGTTATGTGCTTTCCTCTACTGAGGAGGAGCCAGCGGGAAGGAAAACACTAAGAGTTCTAGGCTAAATTGACACTTCACAACCTGCTCTAGGGGTTAAGCACAAGATGACAGCCTTCCTGTAGGACCGGCGAATGAATATCATCTCTTTCATGTCTAAGGGAATGAGGAATTATTTTCATGTCATAGAACCATAGAATCGTCTGGGTTGGAAGTGACTTTTAAGGTTACCAAGTCCAGTAATCAACACTTCCAAAACCACCACTAAACCATGTCCCTAAGCACCATGTCTGCCCATCTATGTCCTGCCTTTGCAGTCTCCACCTGTCTGAGCATGTGTCTGTTTACTCCCCTGAGGAGAGAATGCTCCATTCTCAGGCCCACCTGAGCTATGGCTGGAGCTACAAGAGGAAGAACATGGCCCAAGATGGGCAGTGGGTGACGTGAAGCCTATGACAACCTGAACTTCTGCATCAATACCTGCAAGTCGTGCCGATATTAATATGCTAGGCAGGTTTTCCCATCGAAGTGAAGGATATTGATCCATGAAAAGAGAACAGAAGAGCCACAGAGGAGAGAGCTGCCCTTGCTGGGAACTCTGGAGATACTTCCAATGGAAAGATTTCCTTTCCTCCAGCTTCAGAGCAGCCAGTTCCTTACAGACAACTTCAGGGACACTTGAATTTCAGAGGAAGGGTCAGTGAGCACAGCCTGATGTGCCGGACTTCTGAAGAGTCCCTGGAAAGACACGGCTCCCTCAGCTTCCACTGCAGAACTGCTCCTCTCCACAAGCACAGCAGAAACCATGCAGTAAAAGCAAATCAGGTTCACCTGTTTCTCAGCCTGTAAAGTAGACATAACATGGAAGAGGTTAAGCCTTAAGCTGTCACCTTAAGTTAGGCCTGCTTGTGATTCCCACCGCTTGCTGTGCTTATCAGACACAGAGGGTGAGCACGTTCTGATAAGTCTTTGAACTACACGCCGTAGCTTATCAAATGAATTGGAAACCTTTGAGGGTTTCTTTTCCCCTCTAATCCTCCCAGAAATAGAAGCGGTTCCAGGAACAAGAAAGCATGCTACATAAATTAGGGTGAAACATGGTAGCTGAAAAGATTTTATTCTGTGATCAAAACACCAAGAAAAAGGGATGCTGTGCTAACACACTAACAAAAGGACTAGACAAGAGGCTCTACATAGGCACAGCCTAGATATCTTGCCACAGGTGGGCAAAAGAGCATAAAGAATGGCACAGGATTAATCTAATAAATTAAAGCACAAGTTTTGTGGGCAATTTATCCTTTCAGAAGTGAAAGTTGACTGAGAGGTAACCACGAGTGTCGGGGGGTGAGACAACTGTCCAAGAATGTGTTACTGGTATTTGCTGGCTGTCAGAGCAAACTGTTTATTTTAAGCACTGATGGTAAAAAGCAGCATGTTTTGGGGTTTTTATTTTTGAAGCCTAAGTATCACTTAGTATTTTTAAGGGAATTAGGGCATGTCCAACAATCATAAAACAGTTTGTAGATTAGATTACAAGTTTGGCTCATAAAAAGAGCTGCAAGTTATATAAAAATATTTGCACTGTCTTCAGATAAGAAAATGAATCGCATTAAAGTATCAGTAAGGACATATCAGATGGGGTGAGTGCTGGTTCAGAGTTTAAACTGCCAACAGTGGCAAGGCAGCACAGATGGGAGCTTACTTGCATTTATTTATTTATTTTTTATTATCAAAAGATACTTCGGAACATTCAGTCTGCAGAGAGAGGAACACAGGCTGAAGGTCACACATAAAGAGAGAAAGGTATATGCTAGAAATTTGCAATTCTGAATAAGTTTTAAAGGACAAAACTGTCAGTAAAGGACATAAGGGCTGTTATGAAGGAGTCCTGTTAACTCTACGCCTTACTTAAAAGGGGAATACTCAGGATTAGTAGAGAGGTGATATTTACCTCCTGTGGCTGATGCTGGAATAATGCCTAAGTTTTCATCTATCTTTATTGAAATATTGAAATGGGTTACCAAAAGGAAAAAAAAAAACCAAACAAAACCCACTCTATGGATGGAGTGTTCAAGACTATAAACCTTATGCAAAGAAGGTTAATGATAATTGCACAATTGCCATAAGAATACACCAGGAAACAACTCGCCTTTTTAACACAGAAATGATACTAAGAGCTTCAAACTCCAACTGGAAAGGAGAGGGCACTTTCAGAAGCTGAGCGTAAGAGCACTGAGAGATGCTCCACGGGAGGAAGGTGGATTCTCCTACTGCTGCTGGGGGCAGGAAGAGTCTCCCAGAAGCTCTCCCAGATGCACAACACGGAATTTCCCCATAGCTTTTCTGCAACCTCAACCTCATGTTAATTCCACCTTAAAAATTATCACTTGTGCTAGTGATATGGCTACAAGATACGAACGTAGTTCATTACTCACCCACTGTTTATTACTGCTACACATTATCTGTGGATTTGCATCTAACCTGCGCAGGTGGCTTCTGTTAAAACTTCACTCTCCATTCATGGATGGTTTAGTTTTAGAGTTTCATTTAGTTTCACGTTGTAAGGTACATCAAGTATACTTTCCCCTCCAACATTATTTCTTTCCAAACATGACAAACAGCAGAACTCGACATAGTTTGAGAGAAAATCAAAATAAATTTTTGGCAACTTTCAACCCTGAATTTTTAACTCCATGTGTCTATCAACAGCACTGTGAAGCCAACTAGGGCAGCCTGTTCATAGATCTGCAACCCTGAGAAGCTTTTTTGAGAGTGTAATACATAAAAATGGTAAATATGCTGGAGTTTGTTTCTTTATACTATTTTTATGAACATACAAATGCAACAGAACAACTTTATTCTTGTAACGTAGCCCTACTTGTCACAAGTGGTGCAGGAAAGTCCCTCTGCTGCCATCCATTTAAACCACCACAAATCTGGAAGAACATCAAGGCTCTTAACTCTGTAATAATATTCCTTTTCAAGACTGCTTTTTTTTTTTTCTGTGCCAATTCTAACTAAGCTACGGTGAAGAAGCTGGTTTTTTCTTCACTATTGCTTTCTAGATGGCTGCTAAACCCCAGGCAGCTACTAACCAAACATGAATCTAAAGATTTGGCAAGTGGGGAGGACTGGGGAATGAATTAGTGCAGAATTGGTGCTTTAATTGTAAACACAGTCTCTATCTGTGTGTCATTAAACCTGGGGCTGAAACCACAGCTGCTAAGCTGGAAGAGGGCAGCTGCAGCAGATCAGACTCCATCCTCATTCTGGTCAGCCACAACGTGAGTGACTGCGCTGCCTCTCCTCTTCCCTCTGCTGAATTCCTTTGCCTTTTAAAAATTCCCACTGCCGGCTTGATTAGGTGGAAAAGACACTAATGATGTGCATGAAGAGAAAACAGAAAGTGAAATGACAGGAGGAATGGCAAAAAGATTGTGCAGCACCTTTATCTACACTTGGAGTATGTGCACATGAAGTTCAACATCTTATCGGGAAAAAACACTACGTTTCTTCCGCTGCAATCTCAGCCACGTTGCTATTACTGAATAATCATGAGTTCTGCATTTTCACTAATAATAAGTGTTAGAAATGAAATTAAGAATCTTGAAAGAATGCTACAATTTTGCTTTGTTAGTCCAGCTGTGGTTTGTTTTTGTTTGGCCTCTTCTGCATTTGGTATATAATCTCTAACATCCTTCCTTGAAGGACAAAGCACAGGAGATCTGGTGGAAATAGGGTATTGGTTACACGAGGATTCTTTCCTTTAGAGGGAATTTGAATGTGAATTATTTTTTTTTAAGGTTAAGAAAAATGAACAAAAGTCTGAGTCATTCTGGAACTACAGTCTCAGCAGTGGAATTAGCAGGAGATGGGAGGTTCCTGACTTGCCATTGTGCTTATTCGCCTTTCTGATCACAATCCTGACAATGCAGAAGCATCAGTTTTTTGTTATATAGTTTTGAGACGAAGGTCACAGTATTGATAACTTTTACAGCCATTCATGGCGAGAGACAGCACTGTCCAAGATCACAGTCTTGCCTGGAAAGAAATAGATGGAAACCAGTGATTTCACAAATACCCTTTACTTGCACAAGACCTGCATTCCAGGGCAAGATGACAAATTGGTATGAGCCACACAGAGAGAGTAATGCTAAAGTTTAAGTGCCAGAGCACTAGCAAGGATCCACGATAACATCTGAGGGTGGGTACTGCAGCAGGGTGGTGACTTTGGATACGTGTGTGAGACTTGTTCCCTGATACTGGATTGAAAAAAATCGAGTCACATCATTCATTACAGCACTTGATTGCCATGAAGATGGTGAAAGGACTGGAGCATGTGATGTATGAGAAGAGATAAAGGAAGTTTTGATTGCTTAGCCTAGGAAAGACTTAAGGTGCTCTCACCAATGCATATAAATAATTGATGATAGGAGTAATGAAGGTAGAATTAGGGGTGTCCAATGACAGGAACAGAGGCAACGGGCACAAACTGAAGTAATAGGAGCATCCATTAAATATGAGAAAAATGTTTTGTTTTTTTTCCCACCAAGGGAGATCAAATCCCAGGACAGGTTCCCTGGAGAGGTTGTGGAGTCTCCATCTGGAGAGATACTGAAGATACAACTCAAGTCCTGAGCATCATGCTCTAGCTGACCCTGCTTCAGCTCTCTCTCCAGAAGTCCTACCAAACCATCATTTCTTGTGCTTTAATAACTGCAAGCAGCAGAAAGAGATACCGATTTCACATACTCTTAAAGGTCTCTTCAATGCTGCAGTTCATAGGGATGGAAAAGGTGCGAGAGGCCATACCAGCCCTCTAGTTTTAAGGCATTGCCCTTCAACAAGACCAAGTGCTGGGTCCTGTACTTGGGTCACAACAACCCCCTGCAGCACTACAGCCTGGGGGAAGAGTGGCTGGAGCTGCCTGGCAGAAAAGGACCTGGGGGTGTTAGTTGACAGCCACTTGAACATGAGCCAGCAGTGTGCCCAGGTGGCCAAGAAGGCCAACAGTATCCCGGCTTGTATCAGGAACAGTGTGGTGAGCAGGACTCTGGAGGTGAGTGTCCCCCTCTACTTGGCACTGGAGAGGCCTCACCTTGAGTGGAGTGCTATGTACAGTTTTGGGCCCCTCACCACAAAAAAAACAAACATTGAGGGGGTGGAGTGGGTCGAGAGAAGGGCAATGAAGCTGGTGAGTGGTCTGAAGAACAAGACTTATGAGAAGAGGCTGAGGGAGCTGGGGGTGCTCAGCCTGGAGGAGGCTGAGGGGAGACCTTCTCACTCTCTACAACTCCTTGAAAGGAGGGTGTAGAAGTGGGGGTCAGTCTCCCAAGTAGCAAGCAATAGGACAAGAGGAAATGGCTTCAAGTTGCACCAGGAGACTTTTTGATTGGATATTAGGAAAAGTTTCTTCACAAAAAGGGTTATTAAGCATTGGAATGGGCTGCCCAGGGAAGGGGTTGAGGCACCATCCCTGGAGGTATTGAAAATGTGGGTTGACATAGTGCTTAGTGACGTAGTTTAATGATATTTTTCATCAGAGTTAGGTTGATGGTTATACTAGATGACCTTCAAGATCCCTTCTAATCTAGACAATTCTATGATTCCATAATTCATCTCCTGGCAGCTGTGTCTGCACCTCTCACACCCCAAAACCAGGAACAGGCCTAGCGCCATTATGTCCCCATTCCCAGTGGCTCCCCATGGGGGATCTCGGACCTACCCGTGCGCAAACCGGCAGAGACAGATCACCCTTCTCGGCTCTCCTCACCCTCGGATCGGTCTGTGAACCCCCAAACCCCGCCTCAGGGCGACAGACCCTGCCCACACCTGCCGCCGCCCGCCGGGCCGCTCCCGCCGGCGCTGCCCATTGGGCCGGGCGGGGTCACGTGGTCTTGCCATGCCGCCCGGGGCGCCGCGGCTGCTGCTGATTCATTGGCTGTGGCGGGGCGCGGTTCGGTCCGGCTGGGTTCGGCTTCTCTCGGCTGGGCTCGGCTGGTGCGCGGCGCGGCCGTTGCCACCGCCCAGTCAGGTAGGATGGCGGGGGCGGGTGGGCGAGCGGCGGTCACTTCCCTTTCCCACGGGCTTCATCCCGTCCGGCTCCCCTTCAGCCCGAAGGGTATTCCTTGGGAGGATATGGGGCTGCCCTTTTCGGTGTTTCGGGGGTTGGCGGTGCGCACGGACGTGCCCGGTGCGGGTAAGAGCGATGAGGGGACGGCGCTGTGGAGTGGGGAGTGAGCGAGGCGAGGGCGGGAGGGACGGGGGCCCCGACGGGGCCCTCCCTCGCCCCCTCCACGGTAGGGACCCCTAGTCGTGGGTGGGTGGTCCAGGGCTGGGCAGCTTGATGTGCCACTGCCCCGGGTGCCTGTCATTCAGGCTTTAAGAGGTGATTTCGAAACCCAGACCCGCAGGCTTTCGGCAAGCCTGAAGGTCTGAAGTACTCCTTTGATTTTAATTTTGTTTAAAATAATTTAGAAGAAAAACCCCAAAAAACAAACTTGCGGTGGCACGGTTCGTTTGGGTGATGTGGAAAATGCCACCTGTAGTGAGCTTATGTGTTATGTTTCTGAATTTGTAGGGGAGCGATTCCTTCTGACGTGTTGAAGTCTGTGTGTTCAAAAGCAAAAGAGCTAGAAAGCACGTAGCTTTGCTTGTAATATGTGGAAATTATTTTCAGCTCCCCCCTCCCTCCCCGTATTGTATATTGGGTTTTGTTCTGACAGCTGAGCATTTGAATGAACTTAAAAATGTAACATAAAATATTTAAAGAAAAAAAAAAGGCAAGAAAAGCAAGGTAAGTTTGTGGTGTGTTTGTCTTGGTGGTTCTCCTTTTTTTTTCTCCAGATGACATCTCCTTTTGTGCTTTCAGATCAAAGGGATGAATGTCTCTCCTCCATGCAGCCTTAGGTTACTTCTTCTGTCTTGCCCTTTTCCCTTTTCCCCATGTGCTCTTCCCTAGTCTTCTGCTGATTCTCATACTCTTTTTTTTTATCTTTTATTTAAATTTTTCTTTCCCTCCCTCCCTTCTCCCTTAACAGTATCGTCTTCGCAGTCTCTTCCACTGGTGAGCAGCCTCTGTTGACAGTGACAGGTAAGGTAGATAGTTCACGTCCCTCTCCTGAGCTGTCTGCCCTTCTTTCTGCTGGTGATGTTAAAATAAATCACCTCAGTTACAAGCCAGCAAAACTTCCCTCTGAACAGCCTCTGTTCCCTGACATTCTCCTTGCTCCTCTTTGCTTATCAGCCTTGTCCCCCACTTAACGCCGGGTGGTAACTGGAAGCGTGGGCACGCCATCAGTTTGTCACTAATGTGACAAGGTGTAGCAGGTAGAGGGACAGGACAGTGGTGGCAGCACTGCCTTGGCGAGGCTGGGTGGGGTTGGTTTGTGAGAACATCCAGGCTCTTGTGTTCCAGGTGTGTTTCCTAGCCTGCTGCTCTGTTTTGGAGCCACTGCCGTGGCTCCTGCCTGTTCCTCTCATTTGAATTCCCCGGAGGCTGTGTACACAGGGATGCAGATTTACGTAATCACGATGGAAATAAATAGATGTTTTGGTTTCCGCTTGGAGATAATCAGGTAATGGTCTCAAATACTGCTTGTTTGGGTTTTTTTTTCTTGTCCATTTATGGTTTCCTATTCAGGTTCCTAATCAGAGAGTCAAGATAATTTTTTACCACAGGAGTAAATACCTGGAGAGATGCCAGAGGAACAGCAACTCTCTGTTGACTGAGGACAGTCTGGCCATGTTCTTGCCAAAAATAATGAGACGTTCTGGGTGCATCAGTCACAAGCAAAAATGTATAAATAAACCAAGCTACTGCAAAAGAATACTTTTTTGTTGAGGGGAAAAAAAATTATCCAGAATATTAAGAACTGGACGAAGTAATTTACTGGCTATTCTTTTGCTGGTTGTCCCTGTATGCTTTGTGGTGGAAAAGGTTTTAAAGTGAAGTCCTGATGATAATCCTCCAGCTTGTTCAACAGTTTAAATCAAATTTCTAGTCTTTGAACCGATAATACAAGCAAGTAATGCTGGCAAAACTTTAGTACAAATAAATTAAGGCTTTATTCTGCATACTCGCCACAGTGGGCCTTGGTTAAACTGTTTTAATGATGTTTCCTTGGTCTCTAGTTCCTTATTCATAGCCTGTTGTAGCACAGAGACGTGGCGGGGTTAAGAAGGGGAGAATTCAGATGTGTGCTTGTGAGTCTTGTGCTGCTGCCCGATTTACCTGAAAAGAAATTTGTATTTGAGGCACTGCAATAAATTGTTGGCTTCTTCAGCAGCACTGGAAGGAAGGATTAGATCTAAAGACAGTCAGTCCTGCTTTGGAAAAGTCCCAAACCAGTTTGACTTTTAAATGACAGCTCAATTTCAGTGATTGAAATTCTCTTTGAACTGATTAAGGCAAAATTTCTGCGCTATATTGTAGGCTAGCTACAAAAGTTCAGAAAATGCTTGTCATCCAAGAGTGGAAGTTTTCAAGAAAAGATGTATTTTTTTTTTTATTTTATTTTGTTAGGTCTTAAGGAAACACAGTACAAACCTGACTTTTCAAATTGAAAAGCTCAAGCATTACTTTGTGTCTGAGAGATTACCTCTGTGTGAGTGAGAGCATAAACTAACAATTTTTTTACCATAGCACCGTCAAACCGTGGTGTGAGATACTGAAGTGTGAGAGCAGCTCTGAACAAATGGTCTATTTTACCTAAGGTTTTGGGGTGGTTTTTTTCTCCTCTCTGTCGGTTTGTCTTTTCACTGGCTTCAACAGAACAACACAACAAAGCTGTGTGCGGAGAACCGCTTAGAGAAGCGGTGCTCTGAGAAGTGTGCTGTGGCCCGTACTTCCAACCAGATGGATGTTACACGAAGATTAGAATCTTGTTTTATAATGGGAGAGGGGAAACGTTCTCCGCTTCCACTCTGCTCATCAGCCCCGGTGCTTTGGTGGTTTGGTTTGTTTTCTCAATGATGCGAAGCCGAAATGGAGCTATGAAATGAGGCCTGAATGCACTTACCTGTTTTCTTGGCTGTGCAGCCCTGGGAACAGCTTCTCTGCGTTCAAACCTGGGGGCTGACACGTGGCGATGGCATGTGAAGGTGTGGTGAAGGTGGGTAGCCTCTGGCAGCAGCATCACCGTGTGGCACAGGGTGTCTTCAGGCCCAGGTACCTGATACCAAGGGAGCCCGGGTAATTTCAGCTCTTAATTAGTGCCAAGATTCCAAGAAGCAATCGCATGAGAGTAGTTCCTTCTGCCAGCTTTGCCCCTGTTAGAAACAGTCAGCTTCTTTGAGATACTCCTCTCTTCTTGGATTCGGTTGTTTTGGCTACAGTGTGAGCGCTGTGGTTCCAGTGTTTCTTCACGATTTGCAGGCTAACTGATTTGCATCAATCCAGTCTAGTAACCCGATGCATAGGGTTACATGCATTAACAGAAATTCAGTGAGGTTTTTTGTTTTCTAACTTATATAATCTTTTATTCATGAAAAAAAATATAGTGGTTTTTATGTCCCTGCTACTGAGGCTGCTTTCCATTTATTTATTTATTTATTTATAGGTGGTTCTTAAGTGATAATAAAAATAGGAGGTATTTTAAAAACAACTCGTATAGCTCCCTAATCATCTGATGGAATCATTCCACCATTCCAGGTGACCTGCAGCGTGCTGATCAGTAAGAGTGTGTGTGTGTGTGTGTGTGGGAAGCTTTCTTTTCTCTCTGCTTAGAATAAGGCAATGGATTTACAGACTTCAGGGTTAGTGAGGAAACCAAACCATCCCTGTCTCAGTGCTAAGCTTTCCTGTAGGAAAAAAGCTAATAAAAAGAGATATTTTATAAAAAAAATAAGGCAACTTTGCCAAGCTGGGAAAATTCAGGGAGATAGTGCAGCCCAAAAGTGGAGGCATTCAGGGTATGTCAGTTGCAAACTTGCTGTAGGATTTATTTTATTAGTGCATGGGAATCTTGTTTCACTTGAGGGTTTTCTGTAACAAATCACACTTGGACCTCTGCAAGATTAAAGGTTAAAAAATTCATAGTGTGAAAGGTTAAAGTTGGCAGTATTATCTATAGCTGAGAGAAGGACAGCCTTTCTTTTGGAAAGCATTGATTAGATGTACCATTTGTGTGAGTGTTTGTGATATTACAGGAGTAAAAGGTCTTAGGACCTTAGTACTTACTGAGAGGGCTTCTGGTCTGGTTGGTCTTGAGGGAACTTGTGTTTTGAAGCTGCTGTATTTGCATCTGAGAGGAGGTTGACTTTGAGTGGGGAGAGAAAGATGGGCTCAGCAATACCTGGAGCTCTCTCTGAGCAGAGCCTTGCTGTGTCTGCAGCCGTGTCCCTAAGCTTGCTGCCCTCCAGAAGTGGCTTCAGTGGAGGTTCAGCTGGAGCACATCTGGGAAAGCTATCGAAAGGATGATCTTCCCTGTTTAAAACTAGCTCAGAAATTTAAACCTGTTATTCAGATGCGCTTTTATTTGTTTTCTCTTTAGAAAAATAGACTTTTCTTTGCTTAAAAAAAAGCTTTAGTCATGTTTTCTGCTATAAAAAACGTTGTTTGGGTTTTTTTTTTGTGTAGAGATGTATTACTTGGGTGGAAGGTTGAATTCGTTGACATCTTGAATGTCAAATTGAAATGTTTTCTGAGCTCAACTGAAGCTCAGATTCTCACACTGAAGCCGGATGATGGATTGATTGTATAATTCTGCCTTAGCTGCAGGAAATAAATGGAATTATGGCTAACACCTCTTTATTATCTGTAGATAATATTGTCTCTTAAGACTGTGTATTCTGGCTGTAATATTTAAGGCTTTTGGTACTGGAGTGAAGCTAAGCTATTTGCTTCAGTGGATTTTTGGGAGAAAGTCCCAATGGCTCTATACTACCTGTTGCATGTCCCCTTACTCTCAGTACAGGACTGAAACTTCAAGAGCAAAAGAAGCACAGAGCTTCTGTGATGCCACCTTAGGTATAATTCAGCTGCCTTCTCAAACAAGGCTTATGAGTGAGCTTCTGTAGTGTTTGCTCTAACTATTTGGAAATCCGTGTAGTTGTCTCTGAACTCATAGTAGGGTTTCATATCCTGCTTAACTTCCAGGTGGCCCCTGCTGAGTTTGCTGAGTTCAACTACCAGGTGGGCATTAGTGCTTGCCTATAGCATTATTAGTGCTTAGGAAAATACTTGACAAACTGTTTTGATCTTGTATTTGTTAATTTGTGCTATGAAGTCATTGCTTTTAAATGAAGTACAAACAGTAGCTACTATTAGCATGCAAATTGTATATAATGGTGTGGAGACCTCCCTTTACGCTGCAGCACATGCAGTGCAAGACATTAAGCGTTAGTTACATGATGTGTAATAGAGTGGTATGAGGCACAGATGTCTAACTTTGTCATTTGTCAGCCTTAGTTCCCAGAATAAGCAGGGGCTAAACCAGCATTTTTTCTTGCCATTGTTATAAAGACCTTTTGCCTTGAATCCAGCATCATTCTCGCTATTTTAGTGCAGTGGCTGAAGCACACGGTGCTGTTGGTAAGCATCGATCACAAACATAACCAGTGTTAACAGTGGTACTTTCCTTTCTCTCCAAGAAAGGACCCAGGTGTTCTGCACTTGCAGTTAGCATGTGTGATTGGGTTTTTTTTTTTAATTTTGTGGGGGTTTTTTTGTTTTTGGTTTTTTTTTTTCCAGTCAGTACAGTCAGTTTTCAGTTTCTGCAGACACCAACCCTGGTAATTCCACTTGTTTAGTACAGCTTGCTTTCCTCTCTTTTATTACAGGCAGGAAGACTGCGTATTTCCCTGAAAAGACCACAAGTTTGCTCTCAAATCCTGCACATCTACAATCTTGAGAATTAGCAAGGCACTAATTGGTGAAGTATTTCCTGCAGCTTCCTTTCTCATCAGTGGTTGGGAGTGGAACAACTTGTTCGAAGCAGTAGCCCTGTAGAAGGGTTGTAGAAAGATGGGGTCTGTATTACCTCTCAGCTCATGCAGAGTGGAATAAATAAGTTAGTGTTTGCTTTCCTCACTGACTTCTTTGAACTCACCTCTTAGTCCTTGGGAAGGAGTAAAAAGGAATATGGTGGTAGTGGGTGATTTCCTTCTTCCCTCCTGCAGGATATTGATGCTGGTATGGAAACTTACAGGGTACGGGAACAGCCCGAGTTGTTAACTTCTCCTAGCTAACGACTTCTGGGTTACTGTACTGCCTAGCTGATGGAGCAGGATGTAATGCTAAGCTTTCTCAGGCTAGGACTTCTTACACATTGAACCCTTTATTTCCTGCCTGGCTTTTGGAATCTTCACAGTTTGCAATTGGCCAACAGCTTGCTTATTTAATCTCTGAAGACTGTAAAGTGCTTAGACTCTACATGGAAAACAAATGCAGTTTTTTATTTAAAACTTACTAACTTGTCTGTGTCTACTGTATTCGTACTGTCTCTTGCTCCAGAAATGACCAGTAGGTTGACCCAGACCACCTGGATTTGTTCTTGTGTGTGCAGGTCAGGTTTGGAGGTGGGTGTTGCTCGTTGCATACAAAGCTGATTCTGCATATACACAGGAACAGATTTGCCTTTGTTCCCCCAGCGGTGGTGTAAGCCATGAAGTTGTGCTTCAGATCTGGTGTCTGTCCGGTTTTGCCTTTGCAGTGATTCAGTTTGGAAGGTAAGTGTCTGAAAGCATCGCAGAGCGTGCGGATGATATCCAGCTTGAAGCACATTGACTAACTGTGGCGGTGTTTGATGCCCCACTGCTGCATTTCAAAGCTGTGGGGTTTGTGCACACTTAACCCACTGGTCAAACTGACTTGCTTGGGTAAAGCTGTGACCGTACAGGCTTTCACACAGGTTACAAATGAGTTCTCCTGAAGGTACAATTCAACTCCAGGAGCTGCGGTCGTGTCTCCGTGGGGAGTGTCTGGGTACCTGTTGACATCCTTTATCTGCAGACACCAACCCAGTGCTCCAGAAGAAGACCATGAGCACTTGCCCTTTTTAGTTTCCAGGAGAATGAGCTGCCTGAATCTCCTTGCTGGCAGCGCTGAGCGCAGCCCTGCTTTGGGGTTTCTTGAGTGATCAAAGCAAAGCTTTTTGTTGCTCACTTACTTGCTCCTGAAAGAAATGAGCTGGGGTGAGGAAAGGCTGTCTGCATCCATACACATCAAAGACACCGGAGGGGCTTTCATGTTTGCCTTAACTCCTGTGCCCCCTCAAAAACCCCTCAGCAAGGTCAATTAGATGAGCTCTCTGTCATGCCTTAGAGCTGTGGGATGAATCACTGCTGTCCACTCCTGGCAGAAAGAGCACTTGAGTGCATCTCCTGGGGCAGTTCCTTCCCAGAAGCCCTTACCTGGCACCCGCAGTCCCTGTGTGACCTGCTGCAGCCCGACACGTGACAGGCCCCTGAGATGCCAGCTCACCCTGCTTTGATCTTTGGGAGAAGCAAAGTCTTTGTCTTCACTACTTTGTCTTTTTAACTAGAGAAGGTTTGCTTTAACGTATTTCAGGCTGAGGTTTTGGAGGCATTTGGACATACAAAGTGCAGAGGTGAGCTGTGAGCTAGTTGGGGACAGTGGTTAAGGTTGGATCGTTCAGAGGCAGATTTTATATTTCCCACAAATCCCGAGGCAAAGCTTTATCCTGGGAGCTGGTGACCCAGGTTCCAGTTAGCACCTCTCCCTCCGATAGCAGCTTATCTACAACAGAAGTAAGTCTAGAAATGCATGTAGTCAGCAGTGAAACACTGGAGCTTCTAGTCCTCACCTAAGACTAAAACAGGACAGATTTGTTGGTGTCCTGGAAGTGTCTGTTGTCCCATAAATCATAAATGGACACTAGTGACTAAACTGGGAGAGAGATCTGTGTGTGTCCCAATGAATCCAACCTGCCTGCAGTTGAGGTGGAAGAAGAAACGTGTTTTTGACTGTTAACATACCCTATTCTGAATTTTTTTTGTTTGCAGACTCTAGTTCAGCTTTTTCTAATACTAAACACAAGGAGGTGACAATGAACATTGGTGATGCCATATGAGAAATATTTAAATGAAAGCCTTCTCTAGAAGGCTATAAAAGCTAAAACCAGTACTTAGGAATGTGCCAGTAACGTTTGGCAAAAGACCTATTGTCAACAAAGCTCTGAGGAGGGGAAAAAGATGGTGGGAACCCTGTGCAGCACCAGGTGGTCTCTTAGGAAGCATGAGATCTTGAAAGAAAGAAGGCTCAGCTGAGATGGGAGCAAACTAGGACAGGAATCTTAGGTTGTTCCCTGTGCCGTTTGCTTCTCCCAGAAGGCAGCAGTTATTTTATTAAAAGCAAGAACAAAATCTGCCTAAAGCTTCGTCAAACATTCTTTCTTTAATTCCAGGATACGAGAAGGTTTTCTAGCCACTGGGAAAGCAAAGGAGGAACTTTGCTGTTAACACAGTCACTTGAAGTTACACTTAGTGCTTTCTGTTGTGTTAAATTTTAAGGGTTGGAAGTAGAGAATGGGGAACATCCTCAGCCATGAACTGGGTTATCCATTACATCTATCTTATTTTTTTTCCCTTCTTCCTCTGTGTTCAGGCTATTTATTCTTTGTGGGAGCTTTCTTAGTAACTAAAGGAGAGCGAGGGTAATGTGAAGCTCCTTATCCTGACCCAGGCAAAAGGTTGGTCACTTCTCTCTCTGCTCTCCCTTTCCCCGTTCCTGGTAGCAAATTGATCATTGTGAAAACTAAGTGGGTTTGAGTTGAGAAATAAATCCATTTCTTGTTTTGAAGGATTTATCGCTTGTTAGTCAAGTTTTGGTGGGTGTTCAAGGTTCTGAACATGGTCGCTGTGTGTGAAGTTTACTTTTTCAGCCATATACTTCACTATCTTTTAAAATTATTTTGAGACGTTTCTGCCAGTGTTTACTTAGGGTAAAACAGTTGCAGAAAGAACTTTTTTACAAATTTGAAAAGCTGTGTATTCCCTGGGTGAATTTGTGTTCATTGTTTTGTGCCTGACTCCTGTTCTGGCCTTCCTCTGCTTGCACAGCCTTAATCCATCTAATTGTCCTTAGGAACGACTGAGGGTTCAGTTATTTTGAGTGAGGTGGGTATTTAAGGCCCTTCTTTTCAAGAAATTTTACCTGGATTTGACTTTGTGGTCTGAGAAGTTTCGTTATCCACGGCACAGCTAATTGCAATGGTTTTGGGAACTGCATGAAGCCTTCACCCTGCTGGGTTCTTAGTGAATTGCTAAATTACCCACAGCTCAATCTGCTTTTACGGCAAGTGTTTCATAATGTGTTTGGAGTTGGCTGTGCTGCCTCTGGCTGCTGCAGCAGATGTTCTGCGCAGAGGTGTGCTCTTTTTTTTTTGGTGTGCATAAAACTGTCTCAATATTCTGAAAAAATGATTCTGCAAAATGCATCTCCCCAGAGCAGTGTTGTGGTAATGACAGAAATATCCATCAGGACAATTTAGCGGTGCTGGATGTTGCGTTGCGGTTTGGTTCAGCTGTGGGGAAAATCACTCCTGCTTTATTTTCTTTCTGCAGTGGCGTATTGAACCTGTTTTTTAGCACAGAAGTTTAGGTTGGAAGGGACCTCTGGTGGTCATCTGGTCCAACCTCCTTCTCCAAACATGTTCAACTAGATCAGGTAATTATTTTTTTTGTCCTTGTATCTAATTTAAATTTTCCCTTTCCCAATTTGTGTCTCTTCCTTCTTGTCCTCTTACTCTGCACCTCTGAGAAGAGTCTGGCTCCATCCTCTGGCTGTAATTGTAATTGTAGACAGCACTAAGGTCTCCTGGGAGCCTTCTCTTCTCCAGGCTAAACAAACCCAGTTCCCTTAAGCTCTTGTGCATCCGCTGCTTCAGCTCCATGACCATCTTGGTGGCCTTCCTCTGATCTTGCCCCAGCATGTCTAATGTCTGTGTCTTTCTGTTACTGGGAATGCCACAACCAGATACAGTGTCCCAGAGACAGTCTTACTAGCAGTGAGTAGAGAAGAAGAAACACGTAGCACCCTTTGAGCCTGGTTGGTGTTCAGCCATTTCTCCACCCCGATGTTCATGGCAGTGTTCACCCTAAGCTGCTGAGGCGGGTGGTTTGGTGTAATTAACTATTTTTTTGAGCTATAAAAGCTATTACTCAGCCTGCAGAGCCGGGGTTTGACACCTTTGTACGCTTCCAGGCATCTGTGTGGAAGTGAATGTAGATTCTCTTCTTTCCATTGAAGAGAAGCTCGGTGCTGACTGGTAGTTGGCCAGCAAAGAGTGGGGAAGGAATGGGAGGGAACGTGTAGCCTTGTCTGATGGGGCAGCGATGCCCGATTTTAAAGGCACAGGTGAGAGAAAGGCCATGTAAGTGGGAGTGGCCATTCTTGGGAACAGTGGGGAGGAAGAGGTCCCATCAATAAGAAGGGATTCTGTATAAAATCAAAGGATGGGCTAGAAGTGTGTAGTCTCTGTTACTGCATTTTGTATCCACAGGTGTATATTTAGGTGCAAGATGTCTGCCCTGAGGCTGATTTCTAACAGAACCTCCCAACAGGCCTTGTCTAACTCCGATTACACCTGGGAGTATGAGTACTATGAGTATGGACCTGTGTCGTTTGAAGGCCTGAAGGCTCATAAATGTAAGTTCAGTAGAGATACAGTTTATTGCAGCTCAGCTTGTCCATCTTGATGTTCCTTCTCTTCATTTGTAACCGATCATTGTACAAAAATACATCTTCAATTGACGAGAATAAAGAAAATTAGGAGTTATTACTCTGTTAGATTCTTATAATAGTTTATGATTCTATGTCTTTTTATTGACTGCTTTTCTTGTGCATGAGAGAATCATGGATTTCTTGTCTGTGGTAGGAGTTTGTCAATACTGAGGAACATCAGAGGCTCAGAAACAATTTATAACAACAAATACAGCTACTGTTGCTTCTGGGAACTGCTCGGTGTGATCCATTTTGCTCTGTCCTTGTTCCCTTTAATGCTAAAAGGGCAGTGGTGGGCAGCCTTACTGCTTTTGTTTTTCATTATAGAAAAGACATTTAAGGCTAGAAAAGATTTAAAAGAAGAAAAGACTTTTTTTCTGAAGAAACTTGTTAGGACTCCATAGGAGGAGTGTTCTAAATTGAGCATCCTGCTAATCCTGGAGCTGTCTTCCAGGAGAAGTGACAAGTGGAGGACAGGAACCAGAGAGATGAACGCTATGGGAAGGAACTGAGAGGAAATTTGGCTAGGACAGGCTAGTACAGCTGGACCAACATTTATCTAAAGTGTAGGCAATGGTTTTGACTTCTCTGAAGTTTTTTGCAGGAGCTGGGGAGGATGTGGGGTGGTTAAAAAAAAAAAAAAAGAAAAAAATAATTAGCAGAGACTAGCTCAGATTTACTGGATGTGTTTTACAAGCACTTTGCCAAAGACAAGCAAATCATCCCAGTTCTTTGTTTCTGAGCTGGATACGCCGTGAGAGGGTTTGAGCACTGGTCTTCAGAGTCTTGGGGAAGAGTTTCCATCCAGTGCTGGAGCACTGGTCCGGTGTGGGATACCTACTTGGTACCTCACTCATCGTGATGAGGGTTCGGAGTGGGAAGGAGGAGCGCTCGCAGCGGCCATCGGTAGCCCAGGAAGTCTGACCTCTCTTGCCTCTGCACAGTCAGGAGGTTTGGGGGAGACTGCAAGGGTCCCAAAAAACTTGTTGAAGTTCTTTATACTATGAAAAGAACTAGGGCAGAAGGTGCTTTTTAGCCTGAACTGTACTTTACCTTATTTTTTTCCCCCCAAAGTCTGCTGATTACTGTCTGTATTTTTACAAATGTCAGCTACTTGAAAAATGTAGGTTAGCTTTTATTGTGTTTCCAATTTGTATTCCGTTCTCCCACTTAATCAGAGGCTGAACCTGATGACAGAGGTTACTGATGACAACGATTAGCTGTGCTGTTATGTACATGCCTTCTTTTTAGCTCGGTGTGGCACAGAGGGTGAGGATGAAGAGAAATAAATGATAGTTACCTTTGGGACATTGGGGAATACTTAAGCACATGGGCCTTTTCTTTTTTTCTTTTTTTTTCCAGTTTTCTGGGGGTTTGGTTTTGGTTTCTTTTTTTTACATTCTCAGGGGGCTGAGTTTTATCCAGTAAAGGAACAGTCTCTGTCTGTGTCGTGGATGGCATGAGATTTCTTGACGGGGTATGTTCTTGATAAGTGTCGTCTTCTAGCTATTGCCAGCAAAGTTGAGACTGTTGAGGAGTGTGGTCAGACATTTAACTTCATTGAAATCCTAACCCAGGGAGGAAGGAGCAGAGATGACGGGGGTTGTATTAGGAGGGAGACTTTGAATACTGACAAATCTTTTTTTTTTATTCTTATTTAGTATTTATTTATTGGTTTGGGCCTTTTTTCCATGTAAGAAATCTTACTTACAGCTTTCTATACAGCTCAGCTGTGTATTGGAGGCTTGTACTGGGAGCTGTAACGAAGCCAAAGGGGTAAATGGCCTGACCAGTTGGTGGGGAGGTGTGTCCAGAAAAGAGCCTAAAAGAAAGGGAAACAGCAGAACCAGAGAAAGGGTGTTAATGAAGGCCTGTAACTTCTACTGGAGTGGGAGTGGGCTCCAGTTTGGGTGACGTAGGCTGGCAGTGACAGTTGGCCAGCTATAAAACATCACCCTCTTAAAGGTGTGTGATTTTGATTTGTATTTTATCAACTTATTTACAATACACAAATTATTTGACCCAACATGAGGGCACTGTTTTGAACCATAAGATAAGATGATTTCCATGAGAGAAAGTTGGAAGCCGCTTTGAGGTCCACGTTGATTTAATTAACTGTAGGAAAAGTGGAAGTTCGTAATGATTTAATGTGTGTGGAAGGGAACTCAGAAGCCTGTTTTCTGAAAGCAAAGCAAAATTTATCAGTTGCCTTTGGAAAAAAGTATTGACAAAACAGTGTAATATGCAAAAATGCATTTGTAAAAAAAAAATGCCACAGGTATGACTCAAAAGTGGTGTTTTACAAGCAAAAATCATTCTACTTAAAGAGAAGTGATGAAGGCAGGAACTAGAAATGAGAAAATCCAGAAAAGTTGGCACCTGATGTTTTGTAAATGAAAACTTTAGAAAGTAAAGAGACAAAAATAGGCAGGAGATACCTGACTGGCAGAGATAGGAAGAAAATTCTTTTTTTTTTTTTTTGTGTCTTGGAACCTCAGTGACATGAGAGGGAGGCAAAATAGATAGGAATGATCAGGGGAGTCAGAACTGTTGCCAGGATGTTATGAGTCTGTGTTGGGAAGGAAAGGAAGGATGATATTGCAACTTAGGGAAAGTAACTCGGGACAGTATTGTCAGTGCAGCACCATATTCTTTGAATAAATGTTACCTAGTGTTGATTTTGAATAAATATTTACAAGTTAGGAGGTGTCAGTGACTTGCACTGAAGTACAAAACGCAATGCCAAAGAGAACTCGGGCCAGCTGCTTTAATTTGAAACAAATCCCAAGAATATAATTCCTGCAGCAGAGGGTTGGAAGTCTGTTGGGAGCCTTAATAAAACAAGGAAGGTGTAGCTTTAGGCTCAGTGTACTTAAGAATTCTGTTGGAGGCGGGAGGAACACCAATCAGAGGTGTGATTTTTGTGAGGAGGAGTCTATCAGAATCTTGATTATTTTTTTATTATTATTTTTATGTTTTTCTTAATTTTTCTCCTTAGTTGATGAATTATGGTTTGCAGCTTGATCAGTATAATCTAGGTGCATATGTTTTTAGGCATCTTACTTGATCAGACTTTACATTTTGCTTATCAATGCAGTTGCATATAATTGAAGCACATTTGACTAATTGGCAGGTAATAGGAGGTATAAATGGTAAGTTTTTTTTAATGGGAGTATTTCTCTTTAGAGTAAATATTCAGGTCTGGTATAAATATACAAAGTCTGTTAGGATGGTAGATAATCACGAGCCAAACACAAGACTCATCTTGAACCACTGAATACAGTCTATACTTATAGAATGAAGGGCTCATAATGCATGGAATTGCAGAATTAAACTCATACCAATATACTTTAAGCATAAAGGAGTATTAAAAACCCCCTCCCTCCCCCCAACATGGAAACCTACACTGGAACCACCCTCTAGTTATTTTACAAAGGGTGTTGAGAGGGGGAGATGTGGGAGAGGAGAGATGGAAGAAACATTGCAGTGAGCCACTTGAAGCTGAACCTCCTTAGCTTACCAGAAAAAGGGATTTAAGGAGTGATTTGATTGTGATAAAGTATTTTCACAGGGAGAAAATCTCAAGTTGCAGCAGGCACTTTAACTTCACAGAGAAAAGAGCAAATGGTTTGAATTGATTTCCAGTTGCCAGATCTGCCTTTCAAGGTGGAAGATATTTCACAGTGGGAGTGAGATTAACTGTTGGGGTCAAGCACCAGGCAGGATAGCTGATTACTTGGTTTCTGGGGTCTTTAGTCAGTCCTGTAGGAGATTCCACACAGTGACTAAAGCTCTGTGCTGTGCCTGCTGCGCTGGGACAGAGGTAGCTCTGCAGCCAGCAAGGATCTTCAGGGATCAGTAGTAGATGTGAAATGAGATGTTATGGGGATCAGTAGTAGATGTGAAATGAGATGTTATGGGTAGATGGGATACCTGTCCTGACCAGGATTTCCTGTTTGCATGTTAATTTATTTTTTCCCTGAACTTTTACAGTGGAAGTTTTGAATAAATATCTGCATAAAGAAAAACTTAACTAACTGAAATGACAGGCAAAAAGCACCCGGGTGCTGTGGGTCCTGCACCAGGCTGTATTTTGGATTGGTGCTTTGTAATTTTGGGTCGTGCTTTATCGACTGACTGTTGAGCTTCCTTCAGGAGCAACTGGGCATCAACTTTGAAAGCACAAGTGGACACAATTTTAAGTAGACTGGTGATTTATTTGTGGGTCTATTTGCTATAAATGAGAACAGTAGGTGTGTTTTATGCACACAGGCAAAACCCTACGTTCTTGCCAGTTGCTTCTAGATTTGACTCTTGCATTGGTGTTTTACTTCTCCTGAACTGGTGGTTTGACTTCTTTTTTCCAAATGTATTTGGTTCCCCTGACACTGTATTGCAGTTTTCTGGAGGCAACTAGGAAACCCGAATCAAAAAGTATTCAAAAATACATTTTGTATGTTGGCTATTGATATTTGTTGAGATCACAGATAAAACTATTAGATGTTCTGCTTATTTCCTAACACACTGTTATACCACTGAAAGAAAGGTAGACCTTCCTGAACCTGTCGTGCCAAAGAAATCCATCAAAACCTAGAAACCTAATGGGCTCAGTCAGAAATAATTTAAAACAGCAGTTCAGTTCTACAGGGATAGAGGTTATTGCTGCAAATCATGTAAATCCTCTCTTCTGGGGTCTAGCACTGAAGTTGCTTCCAAAGCAGAGCTTGGACACGGGCTGGGCATCATCCTCTTTCATCTTGTTCCTGGTTTGTCCACACCTCAGTAAAACTGGGACTAGAAACGAGAGCTTCAATGGCAGCTTTCTGTACAAAGAGAAATCAGATTGTTCTTCCTCTTTGCAATCCAGGACTGAGACGCAAATTCTTTTGGGATTTGCAGCCGTGCTCTGTGTGGAAGGGAGCTTTCTGCAAGCGCAGGTGAAATACTGATCATCTTGTTTTCTTTCTCTCTTTTCTCCCCCCCCCCACCAGATTCTATCGTGATTGGATTTTGGGTTGGTCTCGCGGTTTTTGTCATCTTCATGTTTTTTGTCCTGACCCTGCTGACGAAGACGGGAGCACCCCATCAAGAGTGAGTCTGAAAACGGGAATAACAAATCCCACCTGTGAAGTGGGGTTGTCTCTTCTTTTGCAGCCCCCAGACAAACAGCACCAGCGCCCTCGGTGTTGGGGCTGGTTCTCTTTAACATCTTGTTGTCAGCGATTTGGATGAGGAGATTGAGTGTGCCCTCAGTCAGTTTGCAGATGACACCAAGTTGGGTGGGAGCTTTGACCTGCTGGAGGGTGGAAAGGCTTTGCAGAGGGATCTGGACAGGCTGGATCGATGGGCTGAGGCCAATGGGATGAGGGTCAATAAGGCCAAGTGACGGGTCCTGCACTTGGATCACAACACCCCCATGCAGTGCTATAGGCTCGGGGCAGAGTGGCTGGAGCTGCCTGGTGGAAAAGGGCCTGGGGGTGTTGGTCCAACAGCCTGTGGGCTGAACATGGGCCAGCAGAGTGCCCAGGTGGCCAAGGTGGCCAGTAGCATTGTGGCCTGTATCGGGAACAGTGTGGTGAGTAGGACTTGGGAGGTGATTGTCCCCTTGCACTGGTGAGGCCCCACCTCGAGTGCTATGTCTGGTTTTGGTCCCCTTACCACAGAAAAGACATTGAGGTGCTGCAGTGGGTTCAGAGAAGGGTGAGGGGTCTGGAGAACAAGACTTATGAGGAGAGGCTGAGGGAGCTGGGGGCGTTCAGCCTGGAGAAAAGGAGGCTGAGGGGACGGAGACCTTCTCTGCAAGGATGGTGTAGAGAGGTGGGGGTCTGTGTCTTCTCCCAAGTCACAGGTGATGGGACAAGAGGAAATGGCCTCAAGTTGTGCCAGGGGAGGTTCAGGTTGGAGATCAGGAACAATGTTTACACTGAAAGGGTGATTAAGCCTTGGAATGGGCTGCCCAGAGAAGGGGTTGAGGCTCCATTCCTGGAGGGATTTAAAAGCTGGGTTGACACTGTGCTTAGAGACATGGGTTAGTGATGGTTTGTATCAGTGTTATGTTGATGGTTGAACGAGATGATCTCCAAGGTCCCCCCCAACCCAGGCGATTCTATGACATTGCACTGGCCCAGCACCACCTCATCCTACTCCATTCTCATGAAAGGGTATCATCTGTCTTTGTTTCAAACAGTCTTTGTTCCAAGCATTTCTAGGAGACCAGAACTCTTCTGTAGAACCATTATTAACGTGCTTCCTACTTAGCAGATAGTCTGTAGGCTTGCAGGAAAAGGGAGGGGGCATTTTCATGCTAAAAGGAAGGTTGGCTGCCCAACAGGTGGGTTGAGATTACTGTTCTGCAAATAAACCGGGTCATTTTAGGTGGGCTCGTGTTATGATGGAGTGGAACTGAGTGAATATTGACAGCCAATATAGAAATAAAATGCAGTGCAGATGTTAAATCAAAGTAGCTGGATGGTTTCCACGTGTGTGTGTGTGTCCAAGCCCAAAAGGTAGATATTGGTAGCACGTACAAAATCTTCCCTTAAACTTGGGGCTCCCCAGAGTGTCTTTAGTTTCTCTGGGGAAATTGCAGTTGATGCTGAAATACGAATCAGCCTACATTTAACACCAGAGTCCCCAGCTCTTTCCAGCTGATAAGGATGTGCAGACCGTGCCTTGCCTCGGCCCTTTATCTGCATCTGTGCCTCACGTGGGCTGTCAGCGTCCCTCTGAGAAAGGCCAAACCCGTGGCTCCTCTCGGGCTTGCACGCCATAAAGCAGAAATGAAAAGCCTCTCTGGAGAGCGAGGTCGCTTGCAGGCAGGTAGTGATGATGAGGAGCTGATTGTGGGAAGCAATTGGTGCTTCTCACTTCCTAAAGCAGCCTTTTGCTGTTTAGTCAGATGTAGGCTGGGCCTGAAACTTCACCTTATAGAGCATCTCCAGGGGCTGGGCCCCGTTGGGGAGCACACACTCCTATCGTGAACCTCTTCCCTGCTCCTAAGCTTTTGCTTCTGTGAGAAGGAAAGGGAGAGGCAGAAGAATTCAGCTTCCTAGAACTGCCTTGCTGAATTTGACGTGAACAATACGAGAGGAGAAGAAGTGCTGAAGCCAAATGTACAACAAAAGAGAATTTAATACGGATATTTGTCAAAAGCTTGTATGCTTGTAAAAAATGTACTTTCAGGTAGCACAGGGCTTCTTGGAATCTCCCGCTGTGTTTCTGCTTTCTTCACCAATTTTCTTGGAACAGGCTTCTTAGGGAGTGTGTGAAACCTCCCTTTTTTGGTCATCTTTCCCACCCAGGTAACATGATGGGAATGAAGAGTCGGCCTTGCCGTGATCAGGCTATTAGGCTGAAAGGCCTCCAGAAGTCCCTTCCGATCTGAACCTTAATAGGATTTTTCTTCAGTTGCTGAAGAGATCTCAGTTATCCCTTTCTGTATTTATTTTAAACTTCCTTTGCAGCTTTGGGAGGTGTGTACTTAATGCTTGCCCAATTACTATGTATGCTGAGTGGGCACCCTGAACAGATTTGAGCACTTCCTTTTGTTGAGATCTGATAACCCCGTGTGTATGATACTGGAATACGCTTTGGGTAGTGAACACTCTTATTTCCTCTTTATTTTTGACAGAAGCAGATAAAAGCTGGAGAACACAAAAGAGCTACCTGTAAAAGCAGTACAGATCGTGGGTTTAGTTTGCCTCTGTCTCCTGTCTTTATAACTGGCTGGATTCTCCGTGAGTCAAGGTTTCATTAGCGGGCTGTCTTGCAGCCCTCCCTTAGAAATAGATGTTAATGGGGGCTCCTAGGTCTTGGGAGAAAGCCAGGCTGATTGATGGACACCTCTCTGACTTCAGTAAGTCAATTTGGCTGTTCTTTAAAGTACCATTAGCTGGGGAGGTAAGTGCAGTTGGGTAGAGATGGATGGATCCAAAGTAGAATACTCTGATTTTTCTAGTAGTGTGCTTTTCTTGGCTTGATATAAAGGGGTATGATAGCATGTACTTTTGAAAATTGTACGAGCTCTTCAGAATTGGGTACATTCTTGGATCAGGAAAAAAAAAAAGGGGGGGGTCAAGATAGGGATGGGGAGAGGTAGAAGTTGTTTTACTTGTGGAAATGGTGCCTCTTGAGCTGTTCTTTTGTTTGCTTGCACATTGCTACGTGTGGAACATCAGCTTGTGCACCAAAAAATTGTGCTGACAATCTTCCTGAATTTTTGCCTGAAAAGTGTTCTCGTTCATCACCCAGGAGAAAGTAGAATGCTACATTGTGGGTTTGCATTTAAAAACCAAAATGTTGGTTTCAGTTCAGGATTCTGGGGTGAAATCTGCTTGGAGACGGGATCCACTGAAACACAAACCTCCTTCTACAGAGATATATGTATGTGTTTTCCAAAAACTCATTCAGGGAGGTTTCTCAGGTAGCACTTCTGGCTTGGTCCCAAGGATCTGTTGAGATCCCCCAAGTTCCCTTTGGGATGCCAAATCCTGCTATTTTGGGGGATTGGCTACTTAGTCCTTTCCCTGATTTGCCAGATATTCCATGTCACTTCAGGGAGTGTTGAGAGGGGTTTCTAAGCTATGGAGCAATCTCAAGTGTCAATACCAAACCAGTTAGCCCCTGTTAGATGGGTATACTGGGCAAAATGGTCTGTCCCCTGACAGTGCACTCATGTCCAGTGGGCAGAGTCATAGAATCACAGAATGATTTGGGTTGGGAGGGGCCTTAAAGATCATCCAGTTCCAGTCCCCTGCCCTGGGCAGAGACACCTCCCACCAGACCAGGTTGCTCCAAGCCCCGTCCAACCCAGAGCTTAATGCTAAATCCTGCAGAGCAGAACCCAGCATTGCAGACTGGGAGATGGCCAGAAAAGGGAACTCTGACCAGTTCATTGGGAAATGCAATACTTCATTCCAGTACCTGAAGGGGGCTGGAGGAGAGATGGGGAAGGGCTCTTTATCAGGGAGCAGAGTCATAGGATGAGGGGTAGCAGTTTTAAATTGAAAGAGGAGACATTTAGAGTAGATCTCAGGAAGACAAGGGGTAATGGTTTTAAACTGAAAGAGGGGAGATTGAGATGAGATTTCAGGATGAAATTCTTTCCTGTGAGGGGGGTGAGACACTGGCCCAGGTTGCCCAGAGAAGCTGTGGCTGCCCCATCCCTGGAGGTGTCCAAGGCCAGGCTGGATGGGGCTTGGAGCAACCTGGTCTGGTGGGAGGTGTCCCTGCCCAGGGCAGGGGGGTTGGAACTCCATGATCTTGAAGGTCCCTTCCAACCTAAACCATTCCATGATTCTTTCAAAGGCTTGTTTTGAGTGGTTTTCAGTACATGTCATGCTCAAGGTACCTTCCTGCTCTCTTATTGGCAGCTTCTGAGATTCAGAGGCTCCTGTTGGCTCAAATATTGCCAAAGGGATTTGATTGTCCAGGTGGGCGTGCTCCCTTCCACAGCAGAACTGGCATTTCTGAGGCTCCTTTTTTGTCTTCTGAGTGTTTCAGACAGATACACACTGAGATGTACTTGGGTGCTGCAACGAGCTACAGAACAGGACTATGCGCGTTTCTAGTCTAGGTTAAACGAAGAAAATCCTCCCCCAGATACAGGTAGCGTTTGTGCATTTCAGAATCCAAAAATACCACTGTTACTCCATCCTGTGTTCCCTGCTCATGGGCACAAGATTATTCTGTATCCCACATTTTGGGTCATTGTAATTTTTTTTAGTTTTACTTTTTATTGTGTGGTATCAATAGGACATACTGGGGAGTATTTCTCAACTGGTTCAGTGAGCTCATTATTGAAGTATATTGATTACTGGAAGTGCTGGCGCTGATAACTTACAGAAAATTACCGTGAGAAATCACGATTTAAAGTAGCTTCAGCAGAGAAGAGTGAATAGTGCTGGTTTTTAAAGTTGTTGTAGATAAACTGTAGGGTTTCTGTCCTTCCTGAGCGTAATGGTTGCTGAAACCCAGTTTGCTGGTAAGGACTCAAATAATTCTGCCTCGCTGCTCACTGTGGTTTTCTTTTTTCCTCCTTAGCAATGCAGAGCCCTCTGAGAAAAGATTTCGCATGAATAGTTTTGTGGCAGAGTTTGGAAGACCCCTGGAGTCAGAGAGGGTCTTTTCTCGTCAAATAGCTGAAGAATCCCGCTCGCTTTTCCATTTCTGCATTAATGAGGTGGAACATTTGGACAAAGCAAAACAAAATCAGAAAGGTCCCGGTCTGGAGAGTAATATCCACTTCCAGGAAGTTCCCAGGAGCAGTGGAATGTTTGAGGAGGACCTCAGTTGTCTTACCAAATTTAACATCCCTAACTTTGTGAACACGGAGCAGAACTCTTCTCTAGGTGAGGACGATCTCCTTATCTCCGAGCCGCCCATCATTTTAGAAAGCAAATCGGTCCCGCAGCCTTCCCCCCGCATCCCTGACTGAAAAGCCTTTGCCTTGAAGGTAAACGTTCCCGTTGTTGTCCGGGTTTAAAGCCTTTCTTGGCCTTTTGGTATTTGGCTGGAAGCTGTTTCAGACCTGTGCTTTTTATTGCCTGTAAGACTGGCCGTGCTGGCAGAGCTTGGCTTAGACACAAGTGAAATACTGAGTGCATGATTCTGATGCCTTCTGTGGTCCGAACCTTTTGCCCAGCATTATTTTTGCTTCCTGATTTTCTTCCTTTTATTTTTAATTGTTGAATGCCTGCTTATGTCCAGTTTCCCAAGGATACCAAAGGATAAGAACTTGCAGGGACGGCGAAGGCCGGAGCGTGGCGTTGGGAGGTGCATGAAAACTCCTCGGCCAAGGAAAGTTGTAAACCTCAAATTAAGACTGAAGCAAAGACTGAGGAGGTTCTGCATCTTCTGCTGCTTCCCAAAAGGACACCTGGAACCGTGCAGTGGGACAAGGGCCATCTGCTTGGCATCAACTTCCGATTCCTGCTCTTTAACCTGCTTTTCAGTGCAGGTTAAACTCGACTCACAGAGCTCATAGAGGGAATAACTTCCCTGTGAAATTGTTGGTTGTTTACAAAATGCTACCACCACCTGCTGCTGAGGGAAAGCAAATTGGTGCCTTTAATTAGAGCACTTCAGAGGGATACTCTTGACAGCTGCCTGGTGATGATCTGCAATTAGTATTCTACACCAACAGTAATTGGATTTCATTTTGTTTCGTGGTGCTGTTTCTTTTTAAATGGCTGAAGCCACCTTCCAGTTTGGGAAGTGCAGGACTGGGGAGCTGAATCACAGGAAAGCAGATAAAAACGACTCCTTTTGCCCACAGAGTTACTACGTGCACGTGGTGGTGGTAAATCGAGCTGGTATCAGGCTTTGCTTCGAGGCTGAACCCTTCCTATGCTTTTTGGCTCTAGAGCAGCACTTTGTAGACCCAGGGGGTCAGTGAGGGGCTGGTGGGCTGTGACCTGCTGAGGGGACCAGCTCCAAAGGCAGAGCTGAGCTGCACTTCCTCGGTCTTCTTTTTGTATTTGATTGGGATGGTGTTCCAGCCACTGCTGTTCTCCCAGGGGAAGGTTTGTTAAGGGGTTGAATAGGTGTAATTTCACCTGTGAAGCTTATTTAGAGAAAGAAATCGGGTTCTGAGCCTTAGCCAGTACTTAAATTACGTTGCAGTTTCCTTCGAGAGACGGGTAACTAGTGGCCAAATGGTTTTAGGGCAAGCACAGACGATGCAGAGGAACCAGGATCAAATCCTGTGCTGGATTTGGAGTAGGAGTGCTCTGTGGGATCAGTGGATTTAAGATCATAGAATCACATAATGGTTGGGGTTGGAAGGGACCTTCAAGATCATCCAGTTCCAACCCCCCTGTCCCTGGGCAGAGACATCTCCCACCAGACCAGGTTGCTCCAAGCCCCATCCAGCCTGGCCTTGAACCCCTCCAGGGATGGGGCAGCCACAGCTTCTCTGGGCAAACTCTTCCAGTGTCTCACCACCCTCACAGCAAAGAATTTCTTCCTGAGATCTCATCTCAATCTCCCCTCTGTCAACTTAAAACCATCTCCCCTTGTCCCATCTCTCCACTCCCTGATGAAAGAGTCCCAAAGGTACTGTACCTGCCTGGGTGTTCTTGAAGCTAACCTGCTTTGCATGAAACAGGCTTGTGTCAGAGTGAAAACGTAGCAATGGGCTGTGGGTACATCCTTCAGATGCTTAAATGCTGATGAGTTAATTCTTCCTTCCCCTGACAAATAGTAAACCCAGCAAATGAGTTGTGCATTTAAAGAATACAAGGAGTAGGGGAGACCTCTTCTTGTTTCCATCTCCTGTGGTAAACTCCCCTGATACCTGAATTTCCTGTTTCCAAATGCAATTCCTAGTGCTTACACCCAAAGTGAAGCAGAGCCTGGTTAGAGCTGGTGGATTGTTGTTGAAAATGGTTCCTGAGAACCCTGTTGGGAATGAGTGTGGCTCCAGTGTGTGCTCTGGGCGCAGAGACGCTCTCCTTTTACAGTAAGTAAAAGTGGTAGCTCTGGACTTCCCTTTTGTCTTCTCAGATTCAGAAATTTGGGAAATCTGCCTTGTGGATGTGGCACCTGCTCCCTGCTGAGGCACCTCAAACAGCTCTTGGCTCTCAAATGAACCAAAGTTCAGTACAGTTCTCGCTAACAAGCTCGGGGATTTCTGCTAAATGTAGCTTTTGTAGCCTATTTTCTGGATAAGTCAGCTGCCTTCAGTGATGTTTGATCTATCTTTTTATTTGTCTTTTTTTAATTTCCACCCTCCCTTTGCCGTGCTTGAAACCAGAAAATGCTACTGAAATGAGAGGAGACTCTGGAGAGCCCATCACCTCCGATCTCCAAGAGATTCAGCCTATTCCTAAAGCAGGTCTGGCTTTAGAAGAAGAAAAGCTTGTTTTCTTCTCCCACCTTAGATCTTGGTGGCTTTTGTTCAGGTGCAGGACTGCTGCTTTGGGGAACAAGGAGAAATAGTCCCGTGTGTGGACACTGGTGAGGTGTAAGCCCTGGATGAAAGGTATTTACTAAAACCATCAAGAGATAAAACCAACTGAACTTACAACGCGTTGGAATTGGATTCTTAATGTCCTTCTGAAGCACGTCTGAATCCTGTGAAGGTATTTAAGTAGTTGGTTCCTCCTCCTGTTCTTCCCCCATGGCTTTAATTTTTTTCTTTTCCATCTTCTCTCCCCTCTGCCTTTGAAAGTCTTTCCCCTCTGCTTTGTACAGAGAAATCCCCACTGCACAGCTCACACCTCACCTGGGCAGCAACGGGCGGGTTCACATTTCGATTCTGAATTAGAGCAGCCTCAAAGGCAAACAAAGAAACTTTCTGCATCTTCAAAAGCAGTTGTAGTAAAAACAAATCAGAGAAAGAACTGTTTGAAGAACTAAACAGGCCCAATGTTTTGCCTCGGGGGGAGGGGGATTGGTACAAATAACCAGCTTGGTGTAACATATTTGAAAAAAAAACCCACCAAAATACATCTTTTCCCAGAAAAGCACCATGAGTTGGTTCAGTGTGAAGTGAACAGAAAGGATTTTGAGCGGTGTAATCCTTCAAACCAAATGCTTGAAATGTTTAGTTTGGGTTGGGGTTTGTTTTTCTAAAAAGAATTACTGCAAATTTTCTTACAGCTCGGGCTGTTTCAGAGCCTTTTCTCAAAACTGCATCACCTGTGGTAGGTTTAACCTCACAGAGCAGTTGCCAAAGAGAATGACTTTTGTTTTCTTTCCATAACCGTGTTTTATGTTCTGTAAGAACTCCCGAGGTCAAGTTGTGTGCTCCAGTTTGGAAAGGTTCTTGTGTGTAAATGAGGTTTTTAGCTGTGCACCAACAACCAACCCTACAATGTGAAATCAGAAAACGCCTGCTCAGAGAGAAAAGAAAGGGAAAGGTAAAGACAAATTATCTACAGTTTCTGAGGCTGAAAAGATGAAGTGTATTTGTCATGCAATGCAGTATTTACACACCTGAGCTGTAGCTCTTCTGCTTTCAATACTAATGGGTTTTGGCACTGATGAAAAGAACCCCCCCAACCCTTTCACCAGCCACTGCCAAAGGAATTCAAGTGTTCTTTTCCCTTCCTCCCCTGCCCTGTCCTCCTGGCAGTGCAAGGTGACAGTTAAATACATCACCTGGAGATACTTGGGAGCTTCTTCCCACCTTCTCTGACAAGAGCAAGACGGGGGAGAGTCTGTGCTTTCTTATTTTGGGCCCTGAGGTGTGCTGGTCCCCGGCTGGAAGGCTAAACGTTAGGATTCAAAGATGAGATGTGATATTCTTTCTGCACACCCTGTTCTCTCTGGCAGCAAACGTTTTCTCTCCGATCCAGGTCACTGAGTCACCCACCAGCTGCTCGCTTGGGTTCCTAAAAGCTTTGAATGTGACAATACAAATTACTCTACTCCAGCTGCTTTGCTGTAAACAAATTAATTTCAGCCAAGACTAAGGCAATGATTCAAAGAAACAATCTTTTAAGATTCTTATAATCTGTTCACCGTGACGTCTCCTGGAAATGCACCATGAAATAATGTGGTAGAAAAGGAAGAGCCGACACAAGGAGAATGTAATTGTTACTCCCTGAAAGATCCCCCTGAAACCCGCAGCAGGAACCAGCCAGTGACTGGAGTTGTCAACCTCTGCTCCCTTCCAGGGTGTTTTCCCCTTCCTGTACTACTAAGAGGAGGAGAGAAGAGTCAAAGAGGAGTAAGTTCAGCCAGGGATGTTCGAGTTAAACCACAAAGAACACCGTTACTTGCAGCCCTTGTCCCCCTCTCTGGGGACACAAGGGGTTTCTCCAATCCCAGAAAACACAACAACCCTCTCTTCAGGTCAGGCAGGTGAATACAGTGTTACGTGCAGAGTAACTGTACAGGAAGTAAGGGGTAAGTTGAGATAATTGGATTTTATCCTTTTCATTTGCAAAACCATTTAAAAAAAAATGAAGAAAGCGCAGCATTATTTACACAGAGCTGGTATTTTATATCCCACACGTTATGGAATTTACACTTTTTATAAATACAGCCCTAATGCTTCCTCACTGGGGAACAAAACAACCTGCAGTAAAAATACCTGAATGTGAAAGAACCAGCGTTACTGTATTAACTGCCAAGTGATGATCTCTGGGGGGAGGGGAATATCTATCTGTATGGGACATTTCTATTTGTGTGTGTGTGTGTGTGTGCCCCCCCAAAAATATAAACTCCTTTGCACTCTTGGTGACAGTCTGTGTTTACACGGTGTAATTTGTTACCCTGTTGTGTTTCTGTTCTGTGCAGTACAAACCAAAAAGGGTGTTTAGGGCATGGTCCCTGAAGAAGCACCATCTGTAACTCCCTACACACGTCCTGAGCTATTTCCAGTTTGACTTAAATGCTGGGTTCCATCACCACATACAGCATGGACTGTGCAAAAATCACAGTGGAATGACAGGATGGTACAGGGGTGGCAGGGACCTCTGGAGATCATCCAGTCCAACCCCCTGCCAGAGCAGGTCCACCCAGAGCAGGTTACACAGGACCATGTTCAGGTGCGTTTGGAATGTCTCCGGAGATGGAGACTCCACCACCTCTCTGGGCAGACTCTGTCAGGGCTTTCCCACCCTCAAAGTGAAGAAGTTCCTCCTCATGTTGAGATGGAACTTCCTGTGTTGAAGTTTGTGCCCGTTCCCTCTTGTCCTGTCCCTGGGCACCACTGGAAAAAGCCTGGCCCCATCCTCCTGACACCCCTAATATTTCTAAGTGTTGATCAGATCCCCTTTCTGACTTTTCCAGACTAAACAGACCCAAATCCCTCAGCCTTTCCTCATCAGAGAGATGCTCTGGTCCCCTCATCATCATCTCTGTGGCCCTCTGCTGTACCCTCTCCAGCAGTTCCCAGTACTTCCTGAACTGGGGAGCCCAGAACTGGACCCAGTGCTGCAGATGGGGCATCACCAGGGCCGAGTAGAGGGACAGGATGACCTCCCTCCACCTGCTGGTCACACTCTTCCTGATGCCCCCCAGGATGCCACTGGCCTTCTTGGCCACAAGGGCACATTGCTGGCTCATGGTCATCCTGTTGTCCACCAGGACTCTCAGGTCTTTATCCTCAGAGCTGCTCTCCAGCAGGTCACCCCCCAACCTGTGCTGGTGCAGGGGGTTAACCGAGGAGACAGCACGGGAGGAGGACACTGTAGCTTTAGCTTTGCTGTAAATTAAATCTCACTGAGCCACAACCTTACAGTGTGCGCTGCAGGATTCTGTAGGCCCTGGAGTGCTGAGACTCCAAACTACTCCTGTATGTCCTTCCAGCCACCAAATGTCTAACCCAAAGCCAGGCTGGATGGAGCTTGGAGCAACCTGGTCTGGTGGGAGGTGTCCCTGCCCAGGACAGGGGGTTGGAACCCCCCTTGAAGGTCCTTTCCCACCCAAACCATTCAAGGGTTCTATGACCCTTCCCTGCTCCAGCCCTTCACAAAGCTGAAACGGTTTTTTTAAGGGAAGGACCGGTTTATGAATTGGAAGCTCTTGTGAAGAAAAAGCAAAAATGTGGGGGGAAAGAGGATTTTCATGCCCTGTGGAATGAAAAATAACAATTCTCTGTGCTAAAATCCAAGCCAAACAGCGTATTGCTCACAGAAGAATGACTAGAAGGTGAGTTATAAGGAGAAGTTAAAAACACTCAGGTGTGTTCTATGGTACCCGAAAGAGCATGAGAAGGGAGGTTTTCAGTGGTAACTGAGTCTATGGAATAACCTCAAGTATTCAAAATATCTTTTAAAAACTGCACATAACTTTATTACTAACAGATCACAAGCCACACAACGGGACTGGGACGTCACCCAACGGCAACCTACCTGTGGACAAGCAAGATTCCAGGTACATCCAAATGGAATTCGATTTCTGAGTGTTGCATTAATGATTTTCAGAAATACTTCTCTGTAAATAACTTGGAATATTAAAATCCCCTTTCTCTAATCAGCTCCTACCCAATCACGTCTGCCAACAGCTGTCTCTCGTGCTGAATCCACTGGGATGAGGGGCAGGAATAACGACTCCTTGTTTCTGCAGTTCACGTAAAACGTCTAAGATGGAATCCAGTTCCACTCGGAATCTCTCCAGCTCCTGGTTCTTGCGCTGGGCCAACCTCCGCCACCTCTCGGCCTCCCGGCTCGGCCTGGCCTCGGCAACCTGCTGTGTTCGTTGGGCCACCTGCGAACGAGAGCCAAGTCAGCATCATGATTTCATGGAGTCATAGAATGGTTGGGGTTGGAAGGGACCTTCAAGATCATCCAGTTCCAACCCCCCTGCCCTGGGCAGGGACACCTCCCACCAGACCAGGTTGCTCCAATCCCCATCCAGCCTGGCCTTGGACACCTCCAGGGATGGGGCAGCCACAGCTTCTCTGGGCAACCTGTTCCAGTGTCTCACCACCCTCACAGCAACGAATTTCTTTCTGGTATCTGATCTAAATCTCTCAGTTTAAAACCATTCCTCCTTGTCCTGTCCCAGCAGACCCTGACAAAGGGTCCCTCCCCATCTCTCCTGGAGCTCCCTTCAGGTACTGGAAAGTGCTCTAAGGTCTTTGCGGAGCCTTCTCTTCTCCAGGCTGAAGAACCCCAACTCTCTCAGCCTGTCCTCACAGCAGAGGTGCTCCAGCCTCTGAGCATTCTCATTCCAAGAGGTCCATGTCCTTCCTGTGCTGAGGACTCAAAAGTTGGACACAGTGCTCCAGGTGGGGTCTCAAACCAGCCAAATGCCCCTTTGCCAAAATACACATCTCTGTTACATTTGATGCTCGGTCTCCAAACCCCAACACTCAGTTTAAGTGGAAACAATTCAATCTGAATATTAAAAAATAATAATAAATCGTTCTGACAGCAGTAAATTCATTAAAATATTTACATTAATGACAGAAGGGTAGAATCCATTACTGACTAATAAGCCCCAGGAGAATTTACCTCATCCTCTCCAAAGTAGCCATTAAAAGTTTGACTATTTAAGACAAAGCTGAACCTGGAACATAAAACCCCCAGTAACCTTTTTAATTGCATTGAACCGTGTTAATTGGAAGAACACTCTGCAAGAGAAACAAACCGGATCTGAAACGCTGTGTTAGGAGCTTTCAAAACCCACGAGTTCTATGAAGTAGCCACAAAGGTCTGAAGCTGCTGCAGATGACAGTTTGCATTGGTTTTTACACAAATCCACAGTGGAATTACCCCAAATAAAAAATGTCCCAAGATACCAAGATACCCAGGTTTCCACACCACTATGATTCACAGTAGATGCTTTAAGGAAAGTTTTCTTAGCACTTAAAAGGTCATAATTCTCGTGTGTGTACTTTGATACTAAGGATATTCTGTTATTTCCTTCTTTGGCAATTAGCTTTTCTACATTGTTCAGTTCGTTAGCATTCATTTGGGGAGCTGTTTGGTGACACCCTGCAGGTGATTAAAGGTGCAAAACCAGGACAAACCAACCCCAAAGTTTGATGTGTAACGGTCCATCACAGCACCAGGAAAGATGAAATTACTTACATTTGTAGAATTGTCTGGGCTGGGAGGGACCTTGGAGATCATCTGGTCCAACCATCAACCTCACTCTGATAAAACCACCACTAACCCATGTCTCTAAGCACTGTGTCAACCCAGCTTTTAAATCCCTCCAGGGATGGTGCCTCAACCCCTGTCCAAGGCTGGACACACTTTTCCTGATCTCCAACCTGAACCTCCCCTGGTGCCACTTGAGGCCATTTCCTCTTGTCCCATCACCTGTGACTTGGGAAAAGGGACTGACCCCCCCCGGCTACACCCTCCTTTCAGGGAGTTCTAGAGGGCAAGAAGGTCTCCCCTCAGCCTCCTTTTCTCCAGGCTGAACACCCCCCAGCTCCCAAAACATCTTAGGAATTCCGTGGGGACAGATCACAGACCAGGCAGCAGCAGCCACTACAGAAATGGTAAAAGAAGAAATTCTCTCATTCTACAGAACAAGGAAATGGTACAAAACAGTAACTATTAGAGCAAACATCTATATACACTGCCCTGCACCAGCAGGTACCGCGGACAAAACCAGGGCTGCTTTAAAAAGTACTCGCCCTCCTCTCCAGCGTGGGCTTAAGGAGCCTGAGCAGACACCACAACAGGACAATGAAAGGAGTAAATTGCTCTTGAGATAATATTCTGGGGTACCTTTTGAATTTCCTGCTCTCTCACTGCGTGCCTGCTCTCGATCTGCCTGATTTTCCTTTCCAGGCCCAAAAAGTGTTTCATTTCAGGACTTTGGTTCTCTTTAGCCTCTCGCAGCTCTTCCAACAATTTTGTCACCTGCAGTTGGAGAGAATTGATGAAAATTGTTATGAGGGTGTCGAGCGGCCTATAAACCAGGTTCCTTTCAAAGTGAATTTGCATTATTTAATCATTCCATTCAAAAGCTGCAGAAAAGAAGATAGGAAAGAGACATCTCTTTTTATGCAAAAGCTTAAACAGGGGCTGAGGGACTTCAATTTGGATCTTTCACGTGTAAGAAGTGGCCTGAGGACACGAAAATCTTGTCCTTTTTGATAAATCTGATCCTATTCATAAAGACATTACGAAGTGATTATCCACAGTCAATTTTTATTCTACTGAAAAAATGAAGAGGGAATATGATGATTACATGTTCTTACACAATCCCTTCTCACACCTTGGATAAAGATCAACTCTAAAGCTCACCAGTGTATTTCTAAGGAATAAAGTCAGGAAAGACACGCTGTTAATAACAGAAACCATCACAAACCCGCTCGGATCTAATAACTGCCTCTAGAAATCAACCCCACCCATGACTTACGGCTGATTTCCTAATCCTCCAGAATCACCAGTAACTTTTCTTCTAAAGCTCTACTGGTTTATTCTCATTTCTTTGCCTTAAAGTGTGTAAGTAAAAGAAAGTAAAAGCTTTTAAGGCTTTATCCCTTACTACAACCCTTAGCTCCCCTTCCCCAATATATCTGCAAAGTGCAGATGCCGACGCCTGATCTCAGATACATCATTAAATTCCAGAAAAATTCATGAAGGAAAGATGATGTGGAGGAGGTGGGGGGAGGGGGTGAGGGGGAAAGCCCCAGGAGAAAAGGGGCTCCCACCATTTTGCCAGCAATAAATACAAAGCTTCTCCTACGTGCGAGCTGTTATAGACGGGAAGTAAGTAGTAGCTGGTGAAAAACACCCAGCAACAGCATTTTTGAGATTGGTGTTCAAATAGCAATCTTCAGTGAGCCTCAGAATAAAGTCTGCTGCTCCTGAAGACAGAGGACTCTCGATCCCATCCAAACAGTAGTGGTTTTCCCCATCACGACTAATTACATTTGCAGGTTTGGTTGCCTTCATTTCTTGGTTCAACTTGTTTAACCATTTAATGCTTAAAATGTATTTTATAAGCAGCACAGCAATCGTGCTGGAGGGCAAAAGCAAGGCTTTACTTTGACATTTCTCTCCATATAACCTTGCAATGACTTTTGTAACCATCAGAGAATCATAGAATGGTTTGGGTTGGAAGGGACCTTCAAGATCATGGAGTTCCAACCCCCCTGTCCCTGGGCAGGGACACCTCCCACCAGCCCAGGTTGCTCCAAGCCCCATCCAGCCTGGCCTTGACCAAAAAGGCACTTCGTTAGGTTTTCTGAAAGGCCAGCACCTGGAGCTCAGCCTGTAACATGAGGGTCAGAGAGGACGATCGTTCTTTTAACCATCGGTGTCATTAATCATCTGTAAAGCAAACAGTCAGAGAAAAACTAAACGTGATGAATTACATTTGTCTCATTGTTCTCTCATTCCGTTTTCCCAGGAGTAAGTATCCTGTATTCTGAGAGTGCTGGGTTGAAACGGGATTTGGATGGAAAGGCGACACGTATTATTAGATTCATAATATGACCCCAATGTCTCAGCCTTTATTCTGCAAACACAGAGCTTGTTCAATAGGAGATCTTTTTTCTCTCCCGAAAAACTTCACAAGAGAGGTGCAATCTCACATGGATTAGGTAAATGCTGACCAAGTTTAGTGAGAGTAAGGTTAATTATATTCAGTACGTACAAAACACGCACTGATCCTTCTCTCATTTCTTCTAAAGGAAGGCAGCAAACGAGATCAAACGTCTGGAGTTCTCAGTCCCTTACAGAAGAGGAGCAGTCTTTTTAAATAACTCCTGAAGGTTAATTACTGTAGTCTCAAAACGAAGTTAAAATGAGCGATGTGCGTCCATCCATCAAGGAGATGGGGAATGAAGCAGAAACACAGTGCTATGTCAGAGACACGGGGCTACCTCAGAGGCACAGGGTTACCTCAGAGGCACGGGGGGGTTACCTCAGAGGCACGGGGCGCTCCCTCAGAGGCACGGGGCGCTCCCTCAGAGGCACGGGGCGCTACCTCAGAGACACGGGGCGCTCCCTCAGAGACACGGGGCGCTCCCTCAGAGACACGGGCGCTACCTCAGAGGCACGGGGCGCTACCCCAGAGGCACAGCCCTACCTCAGAGGCACGGGGGCTACCTCAGAGGCACGGGGCGCTACCTCAGAGGCACGGGG
>VXBJ01001902.1:78624-174452 GCA_013400055.1 Nycticryphes semicollaris
ACTGGGTGTGTTTAGTTTGGAGAAGAGGAGGCTGAGGGGAGACCTTATTGCCCTCTACAATGACCTTAAAGGAGGTTGTAGAGAGGTGGGGGTTGGCCTCTTCTCCCAAGGGAATAATGACAGGAGCAGAGGAAATGGTCTGAAGTTGCAGCAGGGGAGGTTCAGATTAGATATTAGGAAGAATGAATTTGATGAAAGAGTGGTCAGGCACTGGAACAGCCTTCCATTCTGGTTGAGTCAACTGGATGGTTGAGTCGCCATCCCTGGAGGTATTTAAGAAACACGTAGATGTAGCACTTCGGGGCATAGCTCTAGTGGTCAAGACTGTAGGAGATTCTTGTATGCATATGGTTGGACTCGATGATGTCAGGAGTCCTGTCCAACCATGATAATTCTGTGATTCTCTGAAGCAACTCAATTGAAATAGGTCATAATGCTAAAGGGTTACTGAACACAGACTAAGAGAGTCTTAGAAGACAAACAGCAAGTCTGTGTACGTGCTTTTGCCCTCTTGCTCCCTTCCAAGGACCTCTAAATGGTATTTGAATGTTAAAGCATTTTAAAAGGGGTATCACTAAGTAGCTTGACAGAACATTGTAGCAGAAGGGCCCTTCCTAAGTAAATAAATGCAGCTATTTGTGTTGAGTATTCCATGGCATGAGCTACGCTATCCCAGGGCTCCATTCAATGCTTTATCCTCATGAAAGGGCTGGTAGGTGTTGTAAGAGACCTCATCTGAAACAGAGGTTAAAGAGCACACAGTTCTGTTACTGCCTACTTGTCGCTCGAGATCCTGAATTCTTTTAGCATCTGCTGCTCTGTCTCGCAAACGCTTCCTCTGTTGCACGCGCTGGTCTCCAGCTTCAGCTCTGAGCTTCTCAACCTGTCAAGGTGATGAGAAAACAAACTGAAATACATATTCAGAGACACTGTCCTCTAGTACAAACGCAAGCATTTCAAAGGCACACAATGCAAGGGAGGTATTCCGTGACCGGTAATAGCGATTCCTGTACTAACTGATTCTTCTGGTTCTGAAGCCAAGTTACAGCTTCTTCAAGCCAAGATCAAAAGGAGCTGAAACTACCTACAGAGATCTAGAAGAGAACTTCAACTCTGGGACATCTCTTCGGAGCAGTAAAGCATCACTTTTCTACCATACTTCCGGCCTGCAGGCTCGGTTAATAAGCTATAACAAAGTGCTTGAGTACATTTCAGGAACTGAGGGTGAATTAAGGGAACAGTTAGTGATTTGGATGGCTGTGCTCCACGAGGAGACACAGAAACAGGCAACGAGCAACGTTCTGGTGAACCTAACTAAATGCTGACTCCCAGGATCAGGGGAAGGAACTGGCTGGCTAATGCTGCTGCACTCCCATAACGTCTGGCCACGAAGCTTTAATCTAAAATTGAATTTTCTACCTTTATCAGCCACTATGATCACTGTACGAGGATATTACACCTTGTACAGTTGGAAATATTCCTATCTTGATTCCTCTCTCTCGTTGGCAATGGTAACATAAGTAAGGCTTTTGTGCCAGCAGAGTTTGACTAATTTGATCGTTTCTATGAGGTTAAAGCTCTTCATTGTTGTCAAACACCCTCTGTCCTGGAGAAAATGCAAATACAAACATTTCCTTTCACAGCAATGATACGGTGATCAAAGTTTGGTGTGGAGGTGTAAAAGGGATCTCCTTCCCTGGCTTCTCCTTCAGAGGCACCTCCTTTCATCTGTGAGCTTGTCAATAAAAACACCACAAAAAATTCCAAGATTCCAAGACCATTTTATCACTGGAAAATTTTTGTTTCTAGGAATCTTAAGGCAAATGTACTGACAAGCAGGAAATGCAAGTCTCAGAACTATTCAAGATCCTTGTGTTAGTTTTGCTGGCTTTATATTTTGAGCGTTTTGGCTTTTTCTTCCCTCTGTGACAACCAGACAATTTTTTCTAAGAAAAAAAGAATTTAGAACTGGTACTTAAGAGAAAAAAAGAAGAAAAAAGCGCTATGTTCCAATGGAACAAAAAGGAGGAAAAGAAAAAAATCACAAGAGGGACGTTCCAAGTTGTTACATGTAAAAATGCACTTCCTTTTCTTAGTGAGGAAATGCGGAGGCTTTAAGGAAACACACTCCTCCTGTTTCCAGAAGCATCGTGGATGTATCCAATACAACCAAACCCAGGTTTTAAGCCTTAAGCACTTGCAGTTCTGGCTGCATGTGCAGCAGTACCTGTTTGGCATATAAAGACTCTACACTTGATTTAAAGCTTGGAAAAATGGGATTTATGGACAGAATCACATGGTCCTCATGACTAGGAAAGAAATAATTTCAAGTTTCCACGTCTTAGATAAAGCTAGATATTATCACCTCTAGTTTTAGTTTCTCAATTTCCTCTTTTGCGTCTTTAAGACGGGCTGCGTCTTTATCCAGAAGATCTTGATTTTCCGCGTACCACTGAAGTCTTCTTTTCAAATGAGCAATTTCCTGTTTGTAAGATTCTTCCATAAGTTTAAGTTCGTAAGATTTCTCCCCTATAAGAACAAAACATCCTTAGTGTTATTTTATTAGCAATTGCGTATTGAAGAAATAATGAGTCAACACTATTCTTCTCAGCACGTTTCATTTATCTACTAAACCTGTATTTTTACATTAATACTGCAGTAAATTTTTAAAACCAGACATGATTTAGGATTTTAAATGCAACAGTATTTGAAAAAAGAAAAACCAAACCAAACCAAACCCAACACTTTTTCTCTCCTACAAAGCAGCACTCAGTGGTTCCCAGTTTACCGTGTTTACATATTTAAAACATAATCCCAGGGGGATCTGTTCCTGACCACGTTCCAGTAAACAGATTTTCAGTAAGAACATGGAAGACAATATAGAATACATTCTTAGATATGTATGGACCATACTCCTCCCATTTAGGGATCAATCACTTTGAGAAGAGAGATGGAGGCAAATATTACAGCTCTTAGCACTTTTGATGTTTCATGTCAAAACCTTTTAACAGCCTTCCAGTACCTGAAGGTGCAGCAGAGCTGGGGAGGGACTCTTTAGCAGGGAATGGAGTGATGGGACAAGGGGTAACAGTTTTAAACTGAAAGAGGGGAGATTTAGATAAGATCTCAGGAAGAAATTCTTTGCTGTGAGGGTGGTGAGACACTGGAACACGTTGCCCAGAGAAGCTGTGGCTGCCCCATCCCTGGAGGGGTTCAAGGCCAGGCTGGATGGGGCTTGGAGCAACCTGGTCTGGTGGGAGGTGTCCCTGCCCAGGGCAGGGGGTTGGAACTCCATGATCTTTATGGTCCCTTCCAACGCAAATCACTCTATGATTCTATATTGGAAGTGAGAATCTGGTTTCTGAGTCTCTCATTAAGAAAGCTGAAGTCAAACTGGGAAGAGGAGGCGTAAATTGGGGTAAAAAACAGGCAAGAACTAAATAAGAGACTGAGATGCAACACAGTAAATCTTTTCTTATGAAGAGAGTTGCCACAGAAATGGCGTTGTCTGCCCATCAGTGGGAAATGGGCAAAAAGTCAAACTTAAACATGCAACAACAAAGACTTTGGCTGGATACAGGAAAAGGCTTTTGAATATACTGAGTGCCAAAGGTACTGTAGCATGTCCTTCAATTGAAAAGAGTTTTAATTACGTATTTATGTAATGAGTAGGCAAAATTATTCAACCAAATGAAGGTGCTTTACCTGATGTGCATACAATCTGGATTTTGGCTAAATCTCTCTCCCTCTTCGCTTGCCCCAAGTCTACCTCAAGAGCTTGCTTATCTTGTTTGAGACGTCTTATCTCTTCTTGTAATTTAGTTTCTTCCTTCTGAGTTTTAGGGAGAAAGGCAGGACAAGAAAAACTAAATGTTCTCATGCAAAAAACCCGAAGGAGCTTTTTCACCATGAAAATGACTAAATCACAACAGCTGCATCAGACCACAGCTGCAATGAGGTCTTCTAGTTCTTATAGTATTCTCAGACCTTGCTATAGCAGACCGTGAGAAAACTTAAGCAAAACATAAAAAAAATAGTAGTTTTTTATTAAAATAAGTTCGACACAATTGCCTTCAAAGTAGAAAACATCTGCTTTTTGAGAGGGTCAGTAAAGAAAATGGCTTTATCCATGAACATAATGTATTTAAATGGAATACAAACATGTATTCTCCAACAGTTCATCTGACTACATTCTGTTTGTCACCTTTTTCTCTGTTCTATTTACATGTTCCTAAAAACCTTTAATTTGAACACGAAACTTACTAAACATCCTTCCTCAAAACTACATGCAGCTGTAGGACTCCAAGGGGTCTGGAGAAGAAGTCTTATGAGGAGAGGCTGAGGGAGCGATAGGACAACACAGAGCTCTTCTCCCAAGTCACAGGTGATGGGACAAGAGGAAACAGCCTCAAATTGTTCCAGGGGAGGTTCAGGTTGGAGATGAGTGAAATGTTTCCATGGAAAGGGTTCTTAAGGCTTGGAATGGGCTGCCCCAAGGAAGGGGTTGAGGCACCATCCCTGGAGGGATTCAAAAGCTGGGTGGACACAGTGCTTACAGACATGGTTTAGTGATGGTTTGTATCAGAGTGAGGTTGATGGTTGGACTCGATCTCCAAGGTCCCTTCCAACCCAGACAATTGTATGATTCCACAAAAATTTACATGAGTAAATAACAAATGACTCTTTTCACTCTGGTGCTCTTTTCTAGAATTTCCTTGGAACACAGCAGAGCTAAGGACTTTCCTGGATTTGTCTTGTGTGGAAAAGCTACAGAACTATCTCTGCCTTCTGCAAGCTCTCCCAAGGTATTTCAGAATTGCCAGTGAACAGGGCAACACTGCCATTCCTTCAGTGAATCTGTGTCTTTGGGGATTTCTTCTAGAGATCATCTGCTGAGATGTTTGTGACACACGAGTGTGGCAAATAATAGCACACTCCACCGCTTCCCTCATTTAAATTATTAGTCTACAACATGGATGGTTATCCATTTTTTGTAAGAACACAATAAAAGCATGAGCTTGGTAAATAAATACTTGCCTGTGCTGCTCGAAGCTCTGAAATCAGTTCTGTGAAACTGTGATTTCTGGCTGGGTCAGAATCCTGGATGCTCCGTGACTGGATATTATTAGTCTTCTCTATCTTTTCTCTAAAAGGTAACAGCACAAACATTTATGCAGTGTGGTGAGTTGGTGTACAAACAGTGACATAATAAACCCAAACATCCCCCCAAAAATCATACTACAAAGTCAACCTGTGCAACCTTGAAACAAAGAAAGAAGCAATTCTGCAAAAAAATAATTCCACCTGTGGGGTGAGACCTGCTCTTCTCGCACAAACTTGTTTGTTGGGACGACATAAAGGAGGGAAACAAAACCTACTTTGCCTCAGTGGAACTCATCCATGGCAAAGATTTGTAAATTGGGAATACACACAATTGCTACAGTTTGGTTTTTTTCCTCATTACTAGCATAGGATGCAAATCTTCCAGGGGGTTGGCCTACGTGATCCCCAGAGGTCCCTCCCAACCCCCTAGTGTTCTGTCATTCTGTCACCTTCAGCACAGTGAATCTGACAGTGTAGGGGAAAGGGACCTGGGGGTCCTGGTGACCAGCAGGATGACCATGAGCCAGCACTGTGCTCTGGTGGCCAAGAAGGCCAATGGCATCCTGGGGTGTATTAGAAGGGCTGTGGTCAGTAGGTCGAGAGAGGTTCTCCTCCCCCTCTACTCTGCCCTGGTGAGATCCCATCTGGAATATCGTGTCCAGTTCTGGGCCCCTCAGTTCCAGAAGGACAGGGAACTGCTGGAGAGAGTCCAGGGCAGGGCTACAAAGATGCTGAAGGGAGTGGAGCATCTCCCAGAGGAGGAAAGGCTGAGGGAGCTGGGTCTCTTGAGCTTGGAGGAGACTGAGGGGTGACCTCATGAATGTTTATCAATATGGAAAGGGTGAGTGTCAGGAGGATGGAGCCAGGCTCTTCTCAGTGACACCCAATGACAGGACAAGGGGCAATGGGTACAAGCTGGAACAGAGGAGGTTCCACTTAAATATGAGGAAAAACTTCTTCAGGGTGAGGGTGAGGGAACACTGGAAGGGGCTGCCCAGAGAGGTTGTGGAGTCTCCTTCTCTGGAGACATCCCAAACCCACCTGGACACGTTCCTGTGTGACCTGATGTAGGTGTTCCTGCTCCAGTAGGGGGATTGGACTAGATGAGCTTTCAAGGTCCCTTCCAATCCCTGAGATTCTGTGACAGCTCCTCCACTACCAGGATCGCCTGTGGCCCCTGGTCTACGGTGTATCTTACGGCAGTACCGAAACATTTGGACATGTGAGCAGAGCCATAACACCAGAACAAGTGTAGCATGTGTATTATACTCTGATATGAATATTTGAATTTTAGCACTGAAACAGGCCCCACAGAAGAGTAGTCTTCCCACCGGTCTGCAAGACCAGCAAGAAAGTTAAGAATAATCAACATAAATCGAAACCACAAACCCAAGAAACACTGGAAAACGTGCAGCTGAGAGACACCACAGGCATTCTTCATAAATAAAAATAATAAACGCAGCTGAAAACTATGGAGACTTTAGGTTGGGTGTTTAATTAAGCATACCTTAAGGCTATTAATTCAGACATTAAAGACTGATTCTCTTTAAACATCCGTTCCTCGTTTTGTTTGTTTTGGATCTGTAGCTCTTTCGTTTGTTTGTATAACCTCTCGTTTTCCTAAGGTGAGACAAAGTTAAACAACACCAGTAAACAACTGATTTATCCAGTTCAAAAATAACCACCTGTGCTTTGCATAGTTTGCCTACTGGAACAGCAGAAGCAAACACTAAGTGTTTCCAAAACAGCTATCGACTTTCACTATCCTTATGCTGAAGTTGTATATGGTGACCTCTACATCCCACCCAAGCATCTGCTCTCTCTGGAAAACCTGGGCCAGTCCCCCTGCAAACCCAACCCATTCCATTTGTTCCCAGCTACAAGCATTCAAAAGGATTATTAAGCTTGCATTTGTTGCTTCTACGCCTGACTAAGCCACAAAAATCAGCCACACTAAGAAGGTTTCCTTGAAATGAGCTGCTCAGGTCCTGTGAAAAACATCTGCAAAACCCAGAACCCTTCAGATTTTTTATGCTTCTTAAAAATATCTGTTTTCTACTACATTTTGGGCAGAAAATCTGTGGTTCTGTATTGGCCGTGAAGTGTTTTCCCACTTCTCAACTGACAAGGCAGAAAATTTTTACAGTTTAGAACATTTACATGGAATTGTGGGGGAAAAATAAAAAATCTTAGCCCAAACTAGACTTATGTGAAATACCTTGAAAACGTGCAACACATTTGCCCTTCACACCTAAATTTCATCCACTTTTTAGAGAGGAAAATAACTGTTTTCAACGTAAAAGTAGTGACCAGTAAAGAATTTCCTTTCTGGAACTGGCCAGAACACAGTTTAAGATGCTGTGTGAGCTGCTTTACCTGTTGGTAACCTTGAATAATGACCTCTTGATCTTCAATTTCTTTTTGGATTTGCGCCAGTTTTTCTTCAGCGACGGGAACCGCCGCTGTACGATGGATCCATCTCTTTCCTTGGGTCAGCTCTTCCATACTTCTTAACTTTCAGAAAGAGAGAGACACGCTATGAATAAGACAGTTTTGTTAGCAATTTGGAAGTCTCGACAAGACTACGCTTTGATAATATTAATAGGTCAGTCATTTCATTAAGGTATGAAAACGGACCGATGAAATTGGGGTTTTTCACAGCAGCGTTAGGAAACAGGAGGAGGTATTAAAAAGTTTGGGAGAGGTTAACAGGGCTTTGCCCTCCCTCTTCTCTTCTTACGTACCCAGACAGGAGGGTGTAGCACAAGAACCCCGGGAATATGAAATAGAGACAAAACACAACACTGAAAAAGGCATCAAAAACCCCCAATATCTCAACACAGAGTATTTACCTCTAATAAGTGCTATCTCTTAATATCTTTATTTTTTTTTTACATAATAGTGAGTTAAATCCTTGCAAAACTTTCTGCTTAGTAACAACTTCTGCAGAATAACACTAATTTAATTTTCAGAAGCAACGTTTCTCCGTTTCTATAGTAACAGGATACAAGACTGTAAAGTACCTTACTCTGAAGAACAAAGTTTTCCTGACCCAACCGAGAAAGCTCTTTTTCATGCTGCGTTTTCAATTCTACTATCTTTGTCTCTATTTCCTTCTCTTTCTGTGAAACCCTGCTGGTTAGCTCTTGAATCACATCCCGAGCTGCGTTCAGGTCCTCCTCCGCCACTTGCACTCGTTTTAGCAAATAGAGTTCTCTATCACAACTTCTGGTAGGAGAAAATGATAAATCCTGATGAAGAGAAAAATCCAGGGAAACGTTACACTGACCTGATTGTTGATCCAAAACAATTACACTCATCCAGTTTTATTTAACTGCCTTGTCTGGCTCTTGGAAACCACATAAGGCACATTAAATTTAATGAGCTACTTTCTCATTTCTGAAATACATATGAGGAAAACGAGCCAAAAACCCAACAAGAAACAAACCCCATTCAAAATCCATCATGGTACTCCAAATTCAGTCATCTTGGAGAAGCCAGGAAATACCATTATATATTTGATGCAATGCAAATAGAAAAGAGTAAGGAATGATAGAATGGTCCAGGCTGGAAGGGACATCTAGGGTCATCTAGTCCGACCTCCCTGCAGTCAGAAGGGACACCCCCAACTAGACCAGGTTGTCCAGGGCCTCCCCTTGAATATCTCCAGGTTGTCCAGGGCCTCCCCTTGAATATCTCCAGGTGGCCTCAACCACCTCCCTGGGCAACCTGTTCCAGTGCTCCACCACCTGCAGAGTAAAGAACTTATTCCTAATATCCAATCTAACTCTGCTCTTCTCCAGCTTGAAGCCATTGCCCCTCATCCTGTCACTGCAGGCCTTTGTGAAAAGACGTTCCCCAGCCTTCCTGCAGGCCCCTTCAGGGACTGGAAGGCTGCTATTCAACATTCTTAACAGAATACTTTTACTCCAAAGGTCTATTTAAAATATTCCCCTTTTCTATCACAAATTAGTAATCTTTAGAGATTAATAAGCATTCCAGCTTTAATTCCAACCACCCAAGTAATAAAATTATCCAAGCAATGGAAAAGCGATACGATTACACGCTGTGCATTTTAAAAGCCAAAAAATAGCATTGCACTAAAAGGGATGTCTTTATTCAAAATTTCAACACTTGCCAATCTTGTGATAATTATTACAAGTCTCAACAAGACGAGCTTGCAAACCAAGCTGCACGTAGGAACATCACTGATTATGACTTACGTGTTGATACTGCCTGCAAGACTCCACAGCCTGCTGTCCAAGAGTATTAACAACTGATTGGCCAGATGTAACACTTCTCTTCGAAGCGGCTTCATTTATTGCAGGCCTTATTATCCTTGTAGCAAACAAGGCGTCTTCATTCAGCCAGAAAAGAAAACAGAACGAAATTAAATTCAGAATATAACATCCTTTAAAAAAAATAATGAATCTATTCATGTGATCCACCCCACTGGCCTATAAATTATGTAGTCTACACCCTGACCTTTGAGTTAAATACAGAAATGTGAGAGCAATGAGAAATTATGGAAAATGATGTATTTTTTTTTCAAGTAAGGAAATGGTGACAAGATTAAACCAAACCCAGAGGAACGACTGAAACAAGTCGCTGGATGATAAATCCTTCAAGAGACAAGGTTAACCTCGGTTCTCTGCTTGAGAGGTGGCCAGTCATCTAAGTGTATGGAAATACAACTTATTTCAGGACACATCAGTTTCCAGAACGGACTTTTGAGCGCAGACAGCATCCAGCAGCAACACTGACTTACTGCATCAAATAGCAACTGGACTGGATATTAAAAATCAGGGCAGTTCCCCTTCGAGAGTAACCAACACACACGAGACTATTCACACCTCAGTCTTCTGAAATACAGCTAGGAACTACAACTGCCACTTCATTTCTGCCAATAGCAATTTAAGCTGAGAGCTCCTGCTTAGGAACGCTGTGCCTGAAAACAAAGAGGCAATAATCGTTTTCCAAATTTGATACTTTTCACGTGTCTTACAAAATCACAGAAGCACAAGGTTGGAAAGGACCTACAAGACCATCTCGTCCAACCGTCCTCCTATCACCCATACTACCCACTCAGCTACTAAGTCATGTCTCGTAGCACCTCATTCAAACTCTTCTTGAACACCACCAGGGATGGTGACTCCACCACCTCCCTGGACAGGCCATTCCAGTGCCTGACCACTCTTTGGGAGAAGAATTTTTTCCTGACATCTAATCTAAATCTCCTCCAGCACAACTTGTGCCCATTCCCTCCAGTCCTATCATTAGTTATCCAGGAGAAGAGGCCACCCCCTCTTCTTCACAACCTCCCCTCAGGAAGCTGTAGAGTGCGATGAGGTCTCCCCTGAGCCTCCTCTTCTCCAGACTAAACAATCCCAGCTCCCTCAGCCCTTCCTCACAAGACTTGTGCTCCAGACCCCTCACCAGTTTTACTGCCCTTCTCTGGACACACTCCAGGGTCTTGATGTCTTTCTTGTAGCGAGGGGCCCAAAACTGAACACAAAATCTCACACTACCCCCTCACAAAGGGGGGATTGTTTGATTCAATGCCATTTTCTTTCCAGCGATAGAGGTCCCTGCAGAATGCATCCTGCTGAGATGAAGGTGTCACCTGAAGCTGCTATGGAGAATGGTTATAACTAGAAAGGGAAAAATATGGAGTGTAGTGATAGGATGAGGGGTAATGGTTTTAAACTGAAAGAGGGGAGATTGAGATGAGATCTCGGGAAAAAATTCTTTCCTGTGAGGGGGTGAGACACTGGAACAGGTTGCCCAGAGAAGCTGTGGCTGCCCCATCCCTGGAGGGGTTCAAGGCCAGGCTGGATGGGGCTTGGAGCAACCTGGTCTGGTGGGAGGTGTCCCTGCCCAGGGCAGGGGAGTTGGAACTGGATGATCTTGAAGGTCCCTTCCAACCTAAACCATTCTATGATTCTAATGTGGCCAGTGGCCTAATTTTCTCAGAACTAGTCATTCACTTCACCACCTCCATCTGGCCGTACATCCTCCTCTTCTCTAGCAACAGGCCCAGCAACACACTGAGGAAATAAGGTCCCTTAGTTTGACAGCTGCCACTGAAGCATCTCCCAAAGATGGGCAACATAGTCCTAAACTGCTTTTCCCAACACTACTTGCAGGGTTTTCAAAAGCATTACATGCTAGAAGCGTGTTAAAACCTAGGCATTTGGTGAGCTTTCTTCCCCCCATCCCTCTGAGATGGCAAAGAGCCTCCTCAAACGTGCTAAGCTGCATGATCTCATGAAAGTCTTCACTCAAAACCAAAAAAAGTTCAGTTCTTCACTTGCAACTCAGCTTTCACATTGGTATTCTCCTTGCCTTAGGGTGTATTAGAAGAGGGGTGGTTAATAGGTCACGAGAGGTTCTCCTCCCCCTCTACTCTGCCCTGGGGAGATCCCATCTGGAATAGTGTGTCCAGTTCTGGGCCCCTCAGTTCCAGAAGGACAGGGAACTGCTGCAGAGAGTCCAGGCCAGGGCTACAAAGATGCTGAAGGGAGTGGAGCATCTCCCAGAGGAGGAAAGGCTGAGGGAGCTGGGTCTCTTGAGCTTGGAGGAGACTGAGGGGTGACCTCATGAATGTTTATCAATATGGAAAGGGTGAGTGTCAGGAGGATGGAGCCAGGCTCTTCTCAGTGACAGGCAATGACAGGACAAGGGGCAATGGGTACAAGCTGGAACAGAGGAGGTTCCACTGAAATATGAGGAAAAACTTCTTCCCAGTGAGGGTGAGGGAACTCTGGAAGGGGCTGCCCAGAGAGGTTGTGGAGTCTCCTTCTCTGGAGACATTCCAAACCCCACCTGGACACGTTCCTGTGTGACCTGATGTAGGTGTTCCTGCTCCGGCAGGGGATTGGACTGGATGATCTTTCAAGGTCCCTTCCAATCCCTGAGATTCAGTGATTCTGTGAACAGTGTTAGAGGAGACATGAACAGAAGACAGGACTTTCTTTCTAGTGCTGTCTTTGTACTCTAGGAAAGCAAAGATAAAAAGAAGCAGCCGAGAACTGAAATTTGGCAACACACAGGGTAGTTCGTGTGTCAACAAAACTTTGCAATTGCTGTAACTGAAATTGTAACTTGTAGATAGTTCCTTTTGAACTATTTTTGGTCCTAGTGGGGAACAACAGGTAAGTCTCACACATAGCAGTGGTGTGTGGGAGCGGAAATGAAAGCAGACTGGAGTGCAAAACGTTATTGATAGGATCACAGAACTGAGAATTGATTAGGTGGGAAGAGACCTTTCAGATCATCGAGTCCAACCATCAGCCTAACACTGTCAAAACCATCACGAAGCCACCTCCTTCAGCACCACATCTACATTTCTTCTACCATTTTTTGCATTTATTTTTTCCTTTTTTTTTTTTTTTAATGTGAAGTAAGAACAGCAAAGCCCTCTGGCTCTTAAAACTTTGTACAATAGAATTACCTTTAGATCTTGCTCTCTCTGCAGGGCTTTTGGCTTTCACACTGGCCTTCTTGAAAGTTTCTTTTGGTGCTTTCTTGTCATTAGCTGGAAAAGACTGTTTTGAGAGCGAAGTGGGTTTCCCATACCCAGAGCTTCTAACCACCCCGTGAGGCCCATTGGAAGATTTCTTTTTATGTACAGGTGCTGGACTTCTGATAGTCTTAGTTATCATTGATTCTGATCTTTCATTCTTCAAGGAACAAGATCGAGGAGCCTGTGACAGAGCACAAGGTTTTAAAGCAAGTTTGAGGCTCTGGTGTGACCTGAATGTAGCTTTCACTACTAAAAGAACACAAAGCCAGTCACCAGAATTACACAGCTGTGGGACACGGGGCAGTGGGAAGCATTACTTTTAACCAAATTAGCAGTATGTAATTTTGCAGTATTCTACTACTTCCAAAGTATATGTAGCTCAAGTATTTTGTACTCACTCTGTTAAAAATGTTCTGGGAAGTTACGTTACATGACAGGATCTTTAGCTTATCAAAGCAGGTAGCTCAGGGCTAAAGGTTAAGCACAGTGGATGCAGAAACCCAGTGATGAAGAGAGGAACAGCGGGAGGCAGAGGAACCTGATCATTGGAAAAAGAGCATGCAGCTCCTAGGAGCAGCAATTGAGAAAGCTCAGCCTCTTGGCCCTGGTGGGATGAACCAGGCAAACAAGCCCTCTCTCCCTGCGATGACTTGCAGACCAAAGCTCCCAATGGAGCAGGGAGCTAATTTAGGGGATGCAAGGAGAAGAGAATTTGGGGATGCAGGGATTTGGCACTGTGTACAGCTTGTTTGAGAGGACGGTGGGAACATGCAAAAAATACGGGATGTTTAAGGAAAGGACAAAAACTAGGTGAAGGAAGAGATTAAGATGGACCAAGTGGGACCAAGTGTGGGAAACAGAGGGAAAACAGGACTAAAGAAGGTGGTGACATGACCAGGTTGCTGGTCAGTATGACTGTCTGAGCCCTACACCGATCATTGCAGCCACTCCTACATTTTTATTGAACTGTGTTTCTACCAGTCCTCTCTGTAGGTATGCTGTCTGTTCTGAGCTGGTGTGTGTTTACACGTCCCCCCCGTAGGAAGACGTGCTCAGACTCACTGCTAGCTTGAGCTGGGGACATGGCACTGCAGCAGCCTTGCACATACCGGGCTGGGACAGGAAGAATCCTGCTGGTCCCAAAGTCCACTGGATTTGAGTACCTCTAACAGCAGCAATGGTTAACAGAAGGGTTTTGAGAAAAACATCAGAGCATAATCGAGTGACAGGTAGCCTAAAAACATATGCATTTTACATGTATTTCCATATAATAAAAAGCTGGTTGGTATTACTTACTTGTTTAGCTTTGCTATCTTGTTGTGAAAGGGGAGAGTCTTGTACTATTTTTTCTCTTGGTACATCAGGCTGTACTTCCCTGGTCTGAATTTCTTTCTCTGTAACCCTCTGGAAGTTATCACCATCATCCTCAGCTGGCTGCAGACAGATGCTCTCTTCTCTGTTAATTTTTTCAAATAAGTTTGTCTCCCAAATCGTATTATTCTGGTGCTCTTTGAAGGGTGAGTGGCTGACGATGTCATTTGCTGTGCTGCCTACCAGTTTCACAGGACTACAAGAGAAAGGAATAAAGTCCTAATATATATGACTTTTGCCCTTTGCTTTTCTATCACTGAGAAAAGTGGGGCATTCTTCCTGCTGCAAAGAATGCCTGAACTTGAAAGAGCCACTAAACTCCCCTTAAGAAGAACCTTGGGCATTTAGTTATACAGATTCGCTCCCACGCTGTGCAACAAGAGCCATTTCCCAGCAGTGACTGTTTTTATGGAGGTACCAAACTTGGCTACGAGACAAACACCTGCAAGCAGGTAATTAAAGCTAATAAAACAGTAAGTGCAAATTTCTGCTGGGCACAGCTATGCGATAAGCTCCCCAAACCCACGTTTGCTAAGCATAATCTATTTCTCACAGTTCCAGGGCCTGTGCTTCCTGCTCTAGATGCAAGAGGTGGAGCAAAGAAGGAGGTATGTCACAGAGCATAGGTCAGTGAGAACCACAAGAGTAAGCAGAGTAAGAGGATTTGATCTTAGATTATGGAGGTTGGTGAGTAAGGGTAGGATGTGGGCTGAAATCCGTGTAAGGAGGAGAGGAAAAAATAGAAGACTGGGGAAAGCAGAGACCTTTGCTGTGGTGGCTGAGAGTGAGGAACCCTCCTCCAAGTGATTTGGCAAACATTGCTGCTTATCACTCAGACAAAGGTTGGGAAATCTTGGTCTAAACTGATTAACCTGGTATATTAATTTTACAATTCGCTGCAAATGCCATAATGCCAGAGCAAAACATAATGAAATTTCAGTATTTAATTAGGTAACAAGACAGATGAGTTATTTAGTAAACGATTTTTCACAAACACTTCATGGACTTCAGTTATTACAGTTCTAAAACACATTCTGAAATAAATACCTTTCGGGCTCCACATCAACACCTCTGATATGATACGAATGTCCTTTAATTGGTTTCATCAATTCTTCCACAGTAGGTAAGTCTAATTAGTGGAAAAGAAAAAATAAAACATAAACCACTTAGAAAAAGTATTTGTATAAAAGGACAGCAGTTTAAAATGTTTCATAAACGGATTATGAAAGGTATTACCCATTCACTCATTTTAAATGCTTGCACAACACGTGCCTGCCTTTGAGGCATTTACCTGACTCAACAGTTGACATGTTTTTTGAACAGATGTCGTTATCCTGGGAAACACCTTGTACTAAGCATTCGGAGGTGGCCGCTGCGGAACCGGGCAGTTTTTGCTCGTCGGTGTCTCCCAAGGACTGATCGATGCGACGATACGCTTGGTGCAACGCTTCCATCTCGCTGGTGGTTTGTCCATAGGAAGTGCCTGGGAAAAAAAATAATTACAAAAAAAAAATATCATTTTTTATGGTAAAAAGAAACAGTTGCCAAGTTCATTAGTTCATACCAGTCTCATCTACAGTTTGCATGACTCTTCAACCCTCTCCCCAGCCTCAGTATTTTAATCAGTACTAAAACTACCAGTCGATGGGATTTAACTTCTGTAACAGTTGCCACTAGAGCCGTACTCTAAGTGGCAAACTCTGCTGTACTGATTTTGATAATGTATAGAATTTTATAAAGAAGAATTTTAGCTACGATGAATAATCAAAGGAGATGCTCTTTAAAAAAAATCCAATTTTAGCTATGACAAAAGCAACTTTACAATAATCAAGTGTAAAAAGACATCTTTCTGGCAGAAACATGCCTTTTCCCCCCAAAATACATCCTCCTCCTGTCAAGAACTGTTACTAAAAGCCAAGGGCTTCAAGTTCACTTATAACCTAAGGACAAATGAAGACATCAGAGCCAACTATTCTAACTAAAGTAAGATTTTTGTGTTTTGGAGCTTTGCTGTGTGGTTTTGTTTGGTTTGGTTTTTCTAACACAACCCTTACCTGCTTCATTCATTTCAATTCCAGTGACTTCTTCAGGCATCAGCTGATGTTCACCTACAGCCCCATCTGATGGTTCAAAGGCCTTTTGAAGTTCTGTAGTTGAATCTTGTGAATCAAGTAGTACAACTAAAGCCAAGAAGATAAATGGTAAAGAAAATACAACACTCACACTTCGTCTAGACTGGAATTAAAAGTACACCAAAGCTTATTTTCCTGTAGCAAGCATACAAAAAAATACTACACAGATTATTCTAACGCCATTAATGGTAAACTGATTAACTCTGATTGCAAGCATCAAAATCTGCGTCCTGACTAGATGTAGTAAAATAAACAATTGCATCGATGATCACTTTAAAGTGCAAATACATAGATACCTTCTTAACTGCTTCAGTCCAACAGAGTTTCAGTAGAACACAATAAAATCAGGTGAAAAATATCAAAATCGTAAAAACTGGGTAATAACGTTTCAAAAAGTTACATTTAGTATTCTCCAACTGATCAAAGTCCATATTTTACCTTTAGCCAGCATGTCAGAATTTGCTTCTTCCTAACAAAAGTAATAAAAAAAAGAGATTACTTTCTGAATTTCAGGAAAAAAAATTATCTGGATGAACTTTAAACGTTGGTCCAGCACCTAACAATAGTTCATACAGCTTAGAATTAAGCAGTTCTTGGTGCTAGAACCTTAAAGAACAACATAATCCCAAGACCACTATATTTTTTTCTTTGAGATAGTACATATTACATAAAGGTTTACTATAGTCACAGTTAAACATTGCAGGGATTCTACAATTCATGCAAATAATAGAAACATTTGGGGTTCTACCTGTTCTCGGTGATTTAAATCGCCCCCCAGTAGGATGTTTTGATTCATCTGACTCTCCTCAGTTTCAAAGGCAGGATTAGCATCAGCTTCTTCTTCAAAATCGTCACTGTAGCTGCCTGAAGAGTAAAACAAACATCAAACAGAATGAAGATGGAAGGCAGATTAAGCAGTAAAGGGGAAACTATTTCCTCTTCCCCCCTCTTCTCTTGTCTAAAAGTGACAAGCACAAAGATGCTAGGCTATCCCCTGACAGCCTGCTGGCACTTTTTCTGAACAATCAGCATTTGAACCGGAGCACTGATCCACAGCTCTCCTTTCTGTTACTCTGTTTAATGAACTTCTCACCATTCTCAGTGTACACACAGGAAAAAAACAACACCCACAAAACAAAACAACAAAACACCCGTTCAAATTAAAGATTTTGCAAGATGGTATTACCAGATTTCTCTTCGTGTGCAGATTCCTCTTCTCCTTCTTCATTTTTTTCATTTCTGAGAAACAAAATGAAAACTTTACTCTCTTCTTGGATAGCAAAAAAACCCCCGTTTTTTTCTATAATTCCAAACTTGGATACTTATCACACTTAACCACAAAATTAAAAATCTAAATGTGTTCATTGTATTAAATCATAGGTAAAAAAGGGAGATGCGTCAGCAATTATTAAAATAAAAATTTAAGTTTTTAGAACTGTCCATACTGAAAATTCCCAATCTAACTCTTAAAATCACTCCCTTCCTGAACTCTCTCCAACATCTACATTCCCTTCTCAATGAAAATTTTATTGTCAGGTTTGCTTCCTGTTCTGACCTTTAGCAAAGAAACAAACCAAAAATTTCCTTTCTTTCCCCTTTTCCTATGTTTTGTCTTCACCTAAAAACTCTCCAGATTTCTGACCCTCCAACTGTTTTCGTGTTGGAATTGCCTTTGCACTCAGCATTTTTAGTGACAGGAGCCTTGAATTGCCCCTTATCCCTTTCCCTCCCATGTCTGATTTTGCATCCTTCCTCTAGATTCATTTATAACATCATGTCTAAGGGGGCACAGGATCTTTCCTGATCGACTTCCTGTTATAATCAGTTGTCAATTTCTCCTTTAGTTGCACCTCTCAATTTAGAATGTTAAACCAACTTGTAACTATTGAGTTATGCACAAGACTGTGTAGCTACATCCACCCATCACCTTAATTCCTTTATTTATTAAGCTCACTTCTGTCTTTGTCTTCAAAAAAACCCAAACCCCACAACAAACCACAAAACCAAACTGACCAAACCACAACGAACAAACAAAAAACTAAGTGAAATCATCCGGATCTCGTCCCACAAAATCTCAGTGGCTGTGGTATTTGAATACCTAAGTCACATGTGCCCAGTAATATAATTCACAACTTTTCTTCCCTCTAAATTAGAATCATAGAATCACAGAATGGTTAGAGTTGGAAGGGACCTTAAAGATGACCAAGTTCCAACCCCCTGCCCTGGTCAGGGACACCTCCCACTACAGTAGGTTGCTCAAATTACCGTGCAAAGGGTGCTAGTAATGAAGAATCCTTGGAATCCAGCTCTTTGTTTAATCTTGAATAATCAATAGTAGAAGAAGCTTCTCCTTCGAGCTTAGCAAAGAAGATCTCCTTTTCTTCTTGTTCTTCCAAGGTATCCAGCCCAGCCCCCATGACACTTTGATTAGGCCCAGAAGCTAAAACTGAATCTAAATTCCAAAACAAAGAATAAGCTAATTGTGCCTGTGCTGTGTGTCCACACAGAATTGTCATGACAGTTAAACAGCAACTATAGCCAGACTCACAAACTATCACACAATCACAGGCAAGTACCAGGAGCCTTCAGCTTGTGAAGCGCAGCTCACACAAGTGAAGAAGCACTGAATTAAGGGAAAAGTAGTTTATTTAGGTCTAGGCAACTTTATAAAAGAGCTGCAGTCTTGGTTCTCACCATTTGTCTCCAGGCTGTCTCTGCTTAAGGAGAAAGCAACCGCGTTACTTTCCCGCATCTTTTCCACGTGCATGTCTTCTCCCACGGGCTGCACAGTGTTCAGCACCTTGACAAAGCTTCCGTTGGCTCCACGCACTCCTAGGGAAAAAGTTGCAATATTCTGGACTACCATCTAAACGCTGTTTGCACAACACTTTAGTCTGAGACATCTTCCAGAGCCACCAATTTTAAGCCCATGTCACAACTGCAAAGACACCCAGTCTCACAAATCATAGAACTGTCTGGGTTGGGAGGGACCTTTGAGATCATCGAGTCCAACCATCAACCTGATTCTGATACAAACCATCACTAACCCATGTCTCTAAGCACTGTGTCAACCCGGCTTCTAAATACCTCCAGGGATGATGCCTCAACCCCTTCCCTGGGTAGCCCATTCCAAGGCTTAATAACTCCTTCCGTGGACACATTTTTCCTGATCTCCAACCTGAACCTCCCCTGGTGCCACTTGAGGCCATTTCTTCTTGTCCCATCACCTGTGACTTGGGAGAAGACACAGCCCCCCTTGGCTACCCCCTCCTTTCAGGGAGTTGTAGAGTGAGAAGGTCTCCCCTCAGCCTCCTTTTCTCTAGGCTGAACACCCCCAGCTCCCTCAGCCTCTCATCTAACTTCAGTTTCTACTATGAGCTATGGAAATCTCGTTTAATGACAATTAATTAGTCTGTTACATATATTTACTTCCCATCAGGTTTGTACACAAACACCTAGTTAGGCTTGGGGCAAATATACCAACTGAAGAACTGACTCACTCTAATGTCACTTATGGAGGATAATCACATCCACAAACCCTGTACAGAAATTAACACTTCTTTGTTAAAAGTCTATTAATTGTGTTTGTTCTCCTGCCTTTTGGAAATTGTAGCCCAGCAGCTCCTTTTCATTTGTTGCCAATTAAACGCTTTAAGGAAAAAAAAAAATAGAAAAACTAACCAAAATAATTAGAGGTCACTGATGAACACCCTGTTCTTCCATTCTGGGTGTTTATGCAACTGCAACACCCAGGTGCTCTCATTGCCGTGTGGGTTCCACATCACCTTACCAACGTTGTGGGTGAATTCTACTCTCAGACCAAAGCTGCCTTATCTACTTCCTTATACAAAAAAAAGAAAATAAAAGCCAAATATTGCCGTACATGACTAGTTAGGAGGCAGTACTAAGTCCCTTCTTCCTGCCCTTAAGACACAATTATACTTAAATTCTTACGGGGTTCTCTTTGGAGAAGGGCTAGGAGAAAAGCTGCTCATGCATTTTCTCCAATGCCACGTGAAATGATTTAACAGCACAGAAGGGAACTGAAACCATCCCTGCCTTTTCCAACACCAATCTCCAGTTAATAAAATAAACTCAGATTTTTATATTTTTTTTTTGTTCTGTCTGGCCAAATGATGTTTAGGCTGTAGCTGTGTCCTTGTACTGAACACCCCAGGAGGGGTGATGACTCTGAGAACTGGCCCATTTCCTGCTGGCAGGAGGCTGCAGGAGATGCCTACATCAATAACCCTTCAGATCACGGACACTAAACCGGTCCTCAACCTGCTGATCGAGTGTGTTGACTCTAGGCTGTTCCTCTGTCCCCTAGAAAGGTCCAACCAAGTCCCTTTTGAGAAGTTCCACGCTATATCGTGACAATGGAGAATCCTCTCCCTTCAGTAATGAAAATGTACCCAGGGGTGGGGAAAGTAAGAGTCTGAACATCTTTTCCTTCCTTGTTGGGCACCTACATTCTGATTAGAAGATCCTCCCTGTTCAGATTTTTCTTGATTTCCACGACAAAGTCCCCTTTCCATTTTACTGGGAAATGTCACCCCAGCTCCATCCCCAACCCAGAGCTCTCACTGATTTGCCCTCCCTGCACCGGATAAACATCAGAGACATTGACTGATGGTCAAGCTCCACCTGTCCACAAAGTCAATGCCTAATTAAACACATTTTGCTGCTCACCTGAAAAGCATCAAATGGCAAGCTCCAAGCGCTGAATGGAGGTGAAAAAGGACAAATAGTCCATTTCTCTGGTAGGTAAATGCGGTAATTTAAAGTCATTTACGCTCTGTTCTAGTTATGAAGACAGCAAAGAGGAGCTAAGTCACAAGTGTGGATTTTTGCAGAGTTTTAGATCAGCCAGAACCTAAACCAGACCTCCAACACCCCATTTTTCCATGAGAAAACGTTAGTAGAATCAAAGAGAAAACTCTCACTGCCCTGCTGTGTTTAGATTTACTAGAGATCAGTAGATTTACCTCCCAGATTTACTAGAGAAAGGAGATGGGAATCAGTCAGTAAAAAGAGAATTAGAACACAGAACAAAATTGAAGAGAAAAACATTTTCCTGAGTTGTGTTGTTTAAATCAACTCAAACTCAATTTTCTGACAGACTTACATTGATCTTGAAGGTTTTATGGAATTTATAGAAATTATCTCATGTTTGTAAAGTGTTTTACCAGTTTAAGCCAGACCACAGCTTTTTTTTTTTAAAAACAAACCCACAAAACCTCTCCTATAATAATCTGAAAAATCAAATACTGTTTAGCAGCCAGTGAGTTTTGCAACTCAGTTTACAGACAGATTACAGGGGATACAACCATTGCTAATGAAAGCAAGAATGGCTTTTTTTATTAGCCCTACGCTATCTGGACTCTGAGAAATGTATAAAACTCAACTTGGATGGGTTTCAAAGTCTCCATTGTGGTTTTGGGCTGTTTGAACAGTCCTACTGATTGCTGTGGGGCCTGCAAGAGTGATTTATTTTTCAGGGAGTATTTGTTACTTTTGATGAAAACCTCTTGAAGCAGCAGTTTCCTTCAACTCCAAAGATTTTCCTACCCATATTTTTAACATTGTCAATTCTTATTGCTATATTTTGTAAGGCTCATGATACACTGTATTCTTCTTTAAAGCCCTGCCCCTTGAAATTCATTAAAATCAGAAGATGAGTTTCACCTAGAAACATATTTCTAACCACTGCACTGGCAGAGAAAAGTTTAAGACTTTAAATACAAAGGACTCAAACAGATATTTAAAAACTAACTTCTTTCCTCCTTAGTCCCACCAGGGCTTTCAGCATCGAGCCATTTTAGCTTTCTAATATCATATAAAATACAGTAAATTTGTTACCCTCCGAATTGTCTGGACTGTCAGAAGCGAGGCTTCCTTCTTCTTTGTTTAAGAACGCATCTTTCTTGTCCTTATGAAATTTTTCCAGCATTTTGAATTTAGACAAAGCCTTGCTGCGAGACACACTGGAAGAAGGTTTAGGGGGAACTACTTTTAAGTGCAGACAAACATTTATAAGTTTTTATACACAATGGACAGGGAATAAAGAGAAAAAATAAGATGTGAGAATTCAAATCGCCACTTCTCAAAAAGCAACGCAGTTCTGTTTCTTGCAGATTGAATTATCTACGATTTTATAGCTATAACTAAAAAATGAAGTTAATTCGTATAACTTCTGGAAATAAAACTATTTTTTCCTCTGTTTTTTATTTTTAAGAAAGAAATTCCTTCTTGCTTCACATGTTTCTTGCCTTCAAATACAAAGAAAACTAGTAAACCTACTTCAACAATAAAAGAAGTTTTGTACTACAGGTTTTGGAAGAAAGCATCTAGATCAGTTCAAAGTGGAGAAACATAACATGGTACAAAAATGGTACCAACAAAACTGCATATCACAAGAAGTGCGTGTTGTTTGCTCAAACCTTTGTGAAGGTTTTAGATGAGCCCCTACGTTGAAATCTCTGCTCTCTCCCGATGCTGAGGTGCTAAGTCGCACCACACACTTTTATAAACCTCTGCCTTGCCAGATGCACTGTGTTGGACTTCTCCTTGTTCAGATTATAAGGGTGGAAAGGGATGCTGCATTGGCTAATTTGGAGAAAACTCTTAGTGACAGGTTCTTTGGAATTTACCTTGACACAAGAGAGAGCAAGAGCAGTCTATGGGATCAGCCAAACACTTCTGCTATCTAGAAATATGACTATGGGGATGTGTGACCAGAAGGTGACACAACTCAGCAACATCCAAGCTGACTGAAGGAAGCTGGTCAGCACTCTGCAAGAAGAGAAATGGTATGAAATCCATTCTGATACAATACATGGGGTCCTCTGCTCTGTCAACTGATGTCCAAGCCCACCAAGTGAGGCATTGCTTCTCTGGATTTATATTCTCCCGTGTTTACTGGGAAATAACGTGTTGACAGCACGCCTTCTGCTGTAAATAATGCAAACACCTCATGCCTTTTAAAACAGCCATTTGAAATAACTCCTGCTATCGCTCATGTTCCAAATATTAAGCCTAATTTGAGAAACAGATTCAATTTCAGTGCTTATCTCCCAGACCAAGATGCTTTACAGCTATTCTATGCAAATGAGGCTAATGAAAACAGGGCAGCACATAGAAAGCTAATGCAGGGAAACGTTCTCTAGGCTACGTAGATCACAAACACAATCTAAACCCCAAGTGCCAAATATTTCTTTGCCATGGCTCTCCAAAACATTATCCATCCGCTTGAATTCAACACCAAAGCCACATTTAGATCAGGACACACAGGTTAATTGCTATTGTATTTCCTACAAAAGTATTTCATGCATCAACATCTGCAACTTGTTATTATTCTTTGGAGTTTCTCTTCAGATAGTATAAAAAGTGACTTCCATATAAAAGTTGACTCTGAAGTTAACATTGGCTAAAGTAATCCTGCAGGTTAAACAATTTAGTTTGTCATTATTAGACCAAAAGTACCTTTTCCCTTCCAGGAGCAGCATGCACTGAGCAGCCTACTGGTCAGCAGAAGGAAAAGAATCACGTCAATAGAAAATAAACAGAACATTTGTCTGGCTGCAGTCTTGGAAAATAAGGAAACAGCAGTGAATATTAATATTCCTGACTTATTTTCAATACTTTCTCTACTACATCACTATAGGTAGTGACGTATGATGTAATGACAAGTGAGCAAAAGTTCACAGAGTTATTAGTTTCTTCTGGAAATGACAAATGAAGTAAGTGGCAGCTTGTTTTCAACGAGAACGCTATTGTCAAAGGACTTGCCATAGGAAACGCGCTATTAATACAAAGCTGTTACTGAATAAATTTAACAAAACATATTTCATCAAATACCAGACTGGGAATCTGAGTGGGGACTCTTTCGTTCACTGTTTTCCTCTATTTCAGCGTGGTTTTCCATCACTTTCTTCTCTTTCCTCAGTTTAACAAATCTTGTCTGAAAATCTCGAAAAGCAAGACAAGCAGGAAGAACAGACAGGCAAGCAAGACAGGACAGGAATTCTTATCATCCAGTTTGGTTTTATCATTTAAACGACTAAAGCAAGTAGAAAGGACATCAGTTAGAGGTAGGTCTTTAACCTGTCAAATATGGAAGACGGTGTCTTGAATCCTAATTCGCAAATTTTTGGTTTAAAGCTGAAGAACAAAGAGTTCAAACATGCCTAGAATAACAAGTTGAATTGTTTAAAAGTGTGCTCTACCTTCTCAGACAAATTAACAAAAATAGTCTATGCTGTTTACCATTAATCTACAAACCCAAGTGAAAACAGGCTCTTAGTTTAAATCTCTGCCTATTTCCTGGCACTTCTGCAACAAGATGCCTTGAAAAAAAACAACGCCAGACAACAAATAAATGTATAGAATATATTTTGCCTTCCAGTCAAGAAAGTATGATACAAACACTGAGGTAACTTCAAAATGAAAACCTCACACTGGGAATAACTTATTAGCTCAGTGCACCGCTCAAGTTAATTAGCCAGACTTTTACTATGTCACTCAAACATACCAACTCATACATACACAGCACGTTTTTTGCAACGCGGTGCCACACTGTGGGTGGAGAAAAGATGTAAATGTTTACATAAATTTGATTCATGATGACAAAACACTTAAAAAACCAATAATCCCGTTAGCTGACAGCCTGTTAATAAAGTCCTAGCTGCAACCAATGTGGAGGTTGGAGCCTAGAAGAGTACACAAGGACCTCAACAGAATCTCAAAGAATGCTAACGTTACACTTTTCAGAAATCAAATTCATCTGATTTCCATATTTGTTATAATGGCAGCAATATCATTCCCCCCCTCACACAACCCCCAACCAGGAAAATTATTTTGCTATTTAAGGCACATTTAGTGACCTTACAAAAAGCCACAAATCAACATCTTGGCTGTCATCCCCTGCGGTAACTTAAATTGCAGTGCTGTTGTCCACAACATACACCCACCGAAGAACAGCAGAACTATCAAAACTGGGTTTGACAAAGTACTTGGAAGCACGCACCAAGGAGACACACACAGGAAAGAAGATCAGTTCTAGCAGCCTGTTCACACTCAATTCCCTACAGGCATCTGACCTGTCATTCAAAAACACTGCACTAAAATCACAGCGTAGCCTGTAGTGTGTGCACACAAGTATAAATCCCTCTTTATGTACAGGATCCATCGTTCTCAGTTAGAGCCACATAAAAGTTACCTACTTCTGCAGCCCAAGAGGAAAACTCCTTTTATACTGAAGTTGGCCAAGTTGGTCTCTGCAAACAGCTCTCTTTCGACTCTCCATTAATTGCTCTACAACTGGACTTCAGCTGGCAGAACAGCATTCATGGTAATACAGACTGCTTCTGTGCTACCCAGTTCCTAATCTGTCACAGTATATAAATATATATATATATATATATACACACACACAAATATCAGTATACAACTGCTACTAGTGGCGAGGGTGACAAATACAGTCCTTTCCTCATGGAGTGATACAAGCAGGAGCTCTGCTTCACGCCTCAGAAATAGCCTCTCCTTGCCAAGTTAAAAACTGGAAAGCCCTCTAGTAAAACTTAAATGCCCCCCCCCTGGTTGGCAATGTTAAAGGACTGGGTGGGATATGGCTTCCTGCATACATCCCACCAGCCTGGAATTCCATGCAGAGAGTGGTGACACGGGTGTAGCTGGAATAAAACTAATAATCTGGGCTGGCAAAACGGTGCTCAGGAAAGAATTCAGTGTATATTTGCCCCGCTGTATCCTCAGCTTTATTACATCCCACTGCCAAGACATGTTGGACTTTTGATTCAAAAAGCATTACACACAGGTCACTTTCAACTCCCTCTGGAAAAAAATCAAGCCCCTCATCAAGAGTATGAAGCTGAACAAAGTAGCAAATGAATGGATTACATACTGGCAAAATCGGGTAGGCTCACCTTCTGAATGTTTTCCTGTTACAGGAGAAGCCTTTTTTTTTAAGAGAGACCTTAAAAAGACTTCTTCACCAGAATTCTTTGTTAATACATCAAACTGCAGATCAAGATCATGTTTCAGTTCTAATAGATTTACCTCTGGTCAAACTCCACAGCTGATAAAGTATTCTTAATTTAAAAAAAAATAAGAGTCATACAATTAGTTCTGATGGGAATAACTCGATACGATCACTTTATTTCTTCTGATTCTGCTTTGCACCGTACTTAACCCATACAAGCACGGTTCTCTAACACTTATAATCACACTGCCTTTAAGTACCCATTCCACTGGTTTTTGGTTTAAGGAGCACAAGAAGCATCATTATGGGTTGCCTCAAGCATCTCAGAAAAAAAAAAAAACATGGAAGAATGCTGAGCTTCTAAAATCACCTGAAAACTTTCTTTGCCAGTACCTAGAAAAATTGAGGTCATGCTAACCACTTAATTCTCACACTTCACCCAGCAAGAACATTCTGTCCTTCCATTATATGACAATCTGTAAGGAAATCATATCATCTCATAACTACCTGACACATGGTTGCACTGTGCCTGATGGGAACTCTCTTGTATCCACCTGAGCTCTCCAGCAACATCTTAAAAAAGGCCACAGACAGACAAGCAGTCCACATGACACCTAAATGCCTAAATCACAGAATCACATGGGACCACTGGAGAGTACCTAGTCCAACGTCCTGCCAGAGCAGGTCCTCCTAGAGCAGGTCCTGGAACTTGTCCAGGTGGGTTTGGAATGTCTCCAGAGATGGAGACTCCACCACCTCTCTGGGCAGCCACTGCCAGGGCTCTGCCACCCTCACGGGAAAGAAGTTCCTCCTTGTGTTTAGATGGAACTTCTTATGGACAGGTTTGTGCCCATTCCCCTGGGCACCACTGAAAAAAAGACTGATCTCATCCTCCTGACACCCACCCTTCAAGCATTTCTAGGTGTTGATCAGAACCCCCCCCTCAGTCTTCTCTTTTCCAGACTACAGAGACCCAAGTCCCTCAGCCCTTCCTCATAAGAGATGCTCTGGACTCCTTTGTGGTCCTCTGCTGTATCCTCTCCAGCAGTTCCCTGTCCTTCCTGAACTGGGGAGCCCAGAACTGGATACAGCACTCCAGATGGGACCTCACCAGGGCAGAGCAGAGGGGCAGGATAACCTCCCTCCACCTGCTGGCCGTGCTCTTCTTGATGCACGCAATTTGGTAATCAACCACAACAACACTGACAGGACAGAGCTATGCTTCAAATTGTACACTACCAGCAGGATCTTAACTCTTTTTATATGAAATACTGATTTCTGGAACTTTCTGTTAAGCTTCAGTTGTAAGTTATACAGATAAGAACCCATCAACTACATCTACTACGAACAAGAGGCAATCACCCTGTGGCAACTAACTCCTCATAGGCTTTGCTACCCAGTAAGAAAATGATGAAGAAATGGAAAACTAGAGGAGGAAAGGTTGCAAACAAAAGTATATTTTCTTCCAGAACTCTGTGACCAAGAAAATAACGAACTACCAATCACGTTATCACAGCCCTTTGCCCCTTGAGCCATGGTTCCCAGCAAGGGAAGTGTTGAGAATGCTGAGACACATACTTCTTGGAATCAGCTGCTGTTGGAAAGCTTTTCTGTGCTCCCCAACCTATTACAAATGTTGCAATTAGCATAAGGTTATATAAATTGGTCTTTTTCCTCTCCAGTTTGGAAAACAAAAATCTATACAGCACACATAGAACTCATTCAGGAGAATTCATAAATTACAGTTTCTATTATCTTACTATTTGTAATGTATTTACTCTTTATAAGTTTTAATAACTTGTAAGACAAAACCAGCAGAAAGCTGCGTACAGCTTTAATATGATCTTAAAATACAATTACATTTGAGTTTATACATTACAAATTTGCATTATAACATTCTAAAGCACTTGAGTGACATCGACTCAACGTGAAACCCAGCCTAAACGAAGCATGAGAAAGAACTAGCCTGACCCCCTGTGGCCAAAAAGTTGCAAAACTACGTGATTTACCACCATCATCCAAATCTTCCTCCGATATCCACCACGGCACTGAATCCTTTGCCTCTTTTTTCTTCTTTTCTTTTTTCCTGGGCTGTCCCAAGGTCTCAAGAACGCTGGATTTTTTCTTTGAATTTCCAAGTGAATCATCTGAAAGAGACTGAGTCAATTGCACAGAAGATTAAAGAGAGCATTTCTGATTTCACGTTGTTTAACTGACTTCTAGCCACTCAGGTCTGGACTTGTGAGTTTAGATGCCTCTCTTGACTCCCCACTGCCTGCCTTTTTTGTACATGCATGACAAAGCTGAAACAATAACTGCATTCACGTGGCATAAGGCAGCATATTATAATAGCCCCACTGCCACAATTCGGGTATGTGAAAAGCTTCATAGAGCATATGTTCAAATGAAGAGCATTATCAGCTCTTTTTTCAATTAGTTACAACATACAAGAACCAAAATCCTGATTACATCCCTGAAGATAATGAAGTAGAGCAGAAGCAGTTTTGCTTTGGCCCCGCTTTGTACATGAACAACGTTATTAACATTCTAGAAGTAAACCTCCACAAGCAACATCATAGCTCCCAGCAAATCATATTCCAGAAATTCATTTTCATACTTTATGTTCGTGGAAATTAATAGAAATGCCAGAGTCATTCCTACCCAGCTCTGTATATGAAGCTCTCATATGTGTTAGTCACCCATGTGATTTTGACCGATAGCTTAAATCAACGGAGAAAAAAGGTCTATGAGTATGAACTTCCTATGAATTTAAGTTAATTAAAAGGTAACAGGAAGGAAAAGACCTACAGACAGTTCATAAGATAAGAGCATTTTTTTTTAAGTGATGCAGCTTTTTTTTAAAAAAAAAAACCCCAACACACTACTAATCTCTGCTCCCTTCCTTTAATAAAGCTCTTTGTGGCCTACGGCAGGCTCAGAGCCACAATTAGCTGTCCAGACACTGAACAACAAGGAAATATGTTCATTAAATATTGCACTGCAACCTTAGGTGCTACACATTCTTTTTGCTTAAACTCAGTAAATGTGGGGTTAAGAAACATAGCATCCTTTCTATTTTTATCTAATTTTTCAGCCATAATTGTTGAGACCCATTTTCCTGAAGTGTCTTAAAGAATACTTTGGATAGAGTTAGGAAAAGCCACAAAGCGTAAAAGAGAAAGAATTCACACACAAAATGCACCATATGGGAAAATTTCACAAGCTTCACTTTTCTAATAGTCCCAAATAAGAAAATGCAATAGTATAAACAGCAAACTGAAGGCAACAGGATTGTGGGCACTTAATATGTAAAACACAAGAGGATGTTTTATTAAAATAAGCCCTTGCAGTCCACTGTTTTGATTCCTGCTGCACAAAAAGTACTACTATAAAAGCCAACCTTCAGTTTGTATGGGCCTAACGTGAACGTTCATAAACCAAAGGCAAATTATCCAAAACCACCGTTTAAGAAAAAAAAGATCATAAGAAAATAATATTCTTATTAATATCTCTGACCAATGACATATTTAGAGCTCACAGTTTCACTTGAGAAATCTAAATGCCTGTCCTGGGGTCCCAGAAAGAAAATATAAGTGCTCTGAGCCTCACGCTTTAATAAAACACAATTTTAATAAGTTACAAAACTGATGGACAACAGGATGTATTGCAATTTCTTTAAGTTGGCTCAGGGACATGGAACAAAACAGCTTTACATTTTTAATAAATGTCCTATAAATAACAACTTCCTTACAGAAGTACCAGTGCCATTGTCCCCAAAGGTCGGAGAGTCCCCTGCTGGCTTGAAGTACTGACAGGTGCTTGATGCAAGCTCTTCTATCGCTTGCGCCGTTTCTTTTACGACTAAGAGTATCCTCTGCTCTGAGAGCAGAACTTCAGTGATGCTCGTACTCCTGAGAGTATTGTAACTAAAGAAACTGAAACTCCCACAGGTGGTTCTCAAGTTCTGGAAACTTTCTCCTTCCAGCCGTCTCGTCAACTGCAGACAGTAAAGCTGCAGCAGCTGGGAAAGAAATGCTGACACAAAAATACTGGTGCCTTTTCCCCCAACATGTCAGTTGTTTCAACAGCAAGAGTTACAGCTTATTTTTTTTTCTTCCTTTGAAAAACAGTACATAAATAAATCAGTCAACTTTTTGGATCAGCAATGGCTTTTCAGTGCCAGTAAGCAGCGCTGATTTCTTCCTTCCCCTCCTCTATACAACAGCCTGTCTCACATTCAGGAGGTCAGACAGGCACAAAAAAACCCCCCAACAAGTGTCAGTTCTGTAATCTCCATTGAAATAAAAGTCAAAAGACTCAGTTTTAAGAACTGGGACAACTACATGACACATAATCAGTTTACCACCTCCTATACACACGAAGAAACTTCAAAAAGCAGATAGGTAACACAGAATTGGATCTAAACCACTCAGACTTTCATGACAGTTGTCCTAATTGTTTCATGAAACAAGTCTTTTTTAATACAACCAGTCTAGTCCAAATCATATCTTTAGTACAAAATAATATTTGATCTTTTACTAAAAATTAACAATGTTTTTCAGACATGGTTTCCTGTGTAGTGTTACTTTTCTAGGTACTATTCTACAGGTTTTCTAGTAAGTATGGTACAGCCCTTCCTTTTGAAAGCTTTCCTTCTCAGCTGTCCAGGAACATCAAGCAGAACAAAAATCAACCTACAAGACCAAAAGCAGACAATGGCTTTTTCCTCACTTTGCTTTGCTTGAAGTGTCATCAAAAATAGCAGTTAATTGAATCACTGTGTATTGGAAAGAGCTTCTCACGTTGCATGTCCCAAGGGAATTTCACAACCAGCACTCGGAAAACTCAGGAGCCATAGCAATATGAGGCAAGAGGGTACATAAACTGAAGTGACAATAGGGCAAGTATGTCAAGGTAAGATACTGGAGGTGGGGAGTGGAAGGATCACAGGCACACAGACAATGGATAAGAAAGGGAAAAATTATGGATGACAACAGGCAAGGGGTTGGGAGTAAGCGTGACGAGGCAGAGATCTGTGTTTCCTTCTGTACAATGGTAAAAGCCTAGGAAATCCTCTTCACTTATAGAAAATCCTCTTCACTTTAAAAAGCTCAGTGGATATGCCATAATACTTTAGTTTACTCCTTCTATTAGACCTGCATCATCCAACTCTACCTACAGTCTTTCTTTGACTTTGTCTGCTTTAGTCACAAAACTACATAAAATCTTCCCCCCAGACAAAGGCAGTTTCACCAACTATAAGTTATTTAAAAGGGAAAAAATATCCTGCTCCATTTCTTCTCTGAAAGAGAAAAATTGTCTTCCCCAAACAACTAAGAAAGACTTTTTGCTATTCCTCACCCCGCCCCCGTCATTATTCTCTCAACCCAAACATCACCTACACCGTGATTTCCAACAATGGAGCATACCAGTTTCTCATCTTTCTGGCACAAAAAGGCTGCACACTTCTTATACACAGAAACAAAAGTAAAGGGAAGGATGTCCTGCACATGAAATAACAGAGAGTAGATAATGCCATTGTTATTTGAGTCTGTATCTAGTTGGCAAAACATGAAATAGCGCATATTTTTAGTGACTGGATTGGCAGTATATTTGTTTAACCAAGTTTAAACCATTTTAGTTTGAAAAATTAAGACACGAGTTGTGAAAAGTTACATTCTCTGGAACACGCCAAATACCACTTAGAATAATTCAGTGCAGCTATTTTGATTTTTTTTCTAACTCAAGCGTTCTCAATGTGGGCAATAGCTGAGGAGCAAGAGCCTGCCAAATGAGGAACAAAATACTAGAAGCAATCACATGCAGAGTTTTGCCAGATGTGCAAAAAAAAAATTTCAAAGAATAAACCTCCTTTCTCTTCCCCAGAGCAACTCCTTTCCTACCAACAGTAAGTAAAGAACTGTTGACGGAGAAGAGCCCAATTTTCTCTTTTTACTAACATTAATAATTTCGGTGAATTCAAGAATGTCAACTCAATTCCATCATGGAATTAAAGGCCAAAATCTACCTTTAAGTTATTTGTGAATTGATTTTCAGATAGCATTTTGGTTTTCTATTCTTTCAATTTAATATTATTGCTCAGTGAAGTTAACATTTATTCTGTATCTGCAAAGGCACCTCACAAGCTGCGTGGTCAAAACAGAATTACAGACCTACTTGGGAAAGCTAAAATTTTCTTAAAAAAGAACCCTGTGGTTACTACAGATCTTTGCCACACAGTACAGAGTGCAATTTTTATAGAATCTAGCACTTACATTTTCCACAAGTAATTAAATTGTAGCACAGCCTCTGTATCTTTAAGCATGCACCATGTATAACAGAGGCCACAAGAATACTCCCTGCCATCATTAGCTACACTTATATACAGCCACAGAATCTAGGAAAGCCCTTATGCATGTGGTATTTATATTTTAGGGTCACCACACTGTGTGTCTGATAGACCAGAGGGCAAATTCTGAAATTACAGGTCCATATGCAGTGAAAAAACCATACCAAGTTAGGACATTTTGACCGTATCTGGTAATTGTGAGCTTAAGCCACAACCCATAGACTTGGACGGTTTTGCCTGTACTTCAAAATCATCAAGCACCACAAGGAATAAGAAGAACCAAATTAAAATTGCCTAGTCACTACAACATACTTCATTTTGTTAGGATTAATACAAGAATTTTTTAATAGAATTCAGTAAAACATATCTTGTGCCTACATACAGGAAAAGGGGTTTTTATCTCATTTTCACTTACATATCAATTTGATGCTTCTGCTACTAAATACACACACATTTCAACTGAAACAAGAATTAAGCAAGGGCTCTTTCTGAAGATACAACCCAGCAGTGACAAAATACTTACTTAATCACAAAACCATGCTCTTAATTTCAATACAGCAAATAGCATGAGTTAAGTTATTAACTATTGATTAAGTGTGAATTAAGACCTTGACAAGACCCACACATGCCAGCTCTGTGAATTATGTGGTAAAAGCACAGCTGCCTCTTCTATTTCATCTTCTCTCATAGTCAATTCCTCCCCCCCTCCTTGCATTTTAACAGGGAAAAGGCACGTGACATTGCTTTGAAACATACCTCTTTCAGAAACTCTTCAAATTGCTCATCTAATTCTTCTTTTGAAATCCGATGAGCCATAATCCGCAACTGGATGTTGGCTTCCAAACAAATGAGTTTAAAAACTACAATTAAAAAGAAAAATAAAGTTAATTAAAAGCATTCTGAAATTACAGGTAGCCTAGTGATGTGCTGCTTTTGTAGAGAGCTAAAAGCAAAAATAAAAATAAATTTCCTGAGATGTCAAATTTCATTCCTCTCACTCCTAATCTAAATTATTTACTGAACAAGCCAATCAATGCAAACATATCCTGGATTACTCAAATTCCTTACAATCAAAATAGTACTTTCCAAAACAACAGTTTTAGCATTTAAACAATGAGGGAGAAGTAAATCACCGTCTTTATATTTTTCTTCAAAAGACAGTTCTCTTAGCTAACCCCAATTAAGCACTTTGTCAGTGATCAAACAAGAATCCACTGCAGTAACACTTTCCATGCATTTTAAGGGCTTTCTATGTTTCTTCTCCAAAACTGGAGACATCTGGCATTTTAAGTTTTGTTTCATCATCTCTGCTGTGCTTAGGACTCAGTAAACAATAAATGCATGAAAGTCATTAAGATTAGAGGATGATGATTGGTTTGATCTGCCCAGACACAGAAAGCCAATGGCACTTCCCCCCTCCCGTTCCCAAAAAGCCTGTGGTGACTGCTCAGGTATAAAATATGCCCCACACTCAAAATGCTACAAAGCCTTTGTATATCACGCTGCTCAACACATATGGCTACCTTCAAAACTGCATATGTATAGCAGCATTAAACTAACCCTAGCATCTCCCAGGCTGAGAAGTGCTATGTAAACATAAAAGGGCTAAACATTTGCAGAAATGCTTTTACCATTAAATAAAACTTCTCCCAATATGGAGCCCCTCTCAGTACATGGGACTGTTACCTACCTAGTAAATTGATTTTGACAGGCGAGTTGTGACAACTGCTTCCTGCTTTCACTCCTTATTCATCCATAGACCACCCGACACTCTGGCTTTGGCAGTTAAAATAATAATAATAATAAAAAATAGTTATAGCAGACTGCCCAGACTTTGAATCGAGTAAGATACCCTTCTGTAAGCACTTGGACAATATCTCTGCAAACATGGTAAGAAGATTAAGAATGTTACCTCTCATGACACACATAATCCAGTATCCTTTTATACTTTTACATCAAAGAACACTAGATGCTTTAACAGTTTACTAGCTCTGCCAACTGCTTCAGCAAGTGGAGCTTACCGAATTCCAGCTTTGCCAGAAAAAGATGCTGCTGACATTACCTGTCTACTTTATAATTAGAGCTTTTATAAAAACTAACAAGATGAAACTTTATTTTTTAAAAGGTCAACAAATACAATTTCCATAACGGAAGATCATGGACAAACATTACTCTTAGCAAATATACTTTGCAGCCCTACCTTTAGGACTAGAGGCGCATAAATGACTTTGTACATAAAACAAAGCCGTCAATTGCTGGGACAGATGCTACAGCAGAGGGTAGAAAGTCAGTTTTGGGAAGGTAGGGCTAAACCACAGGGCTGAAAGAAAGCTTGGACAGCCTACCACATTTCATGTAATCCTTTAATCACCCCAAAGGGGGGACCGGCAGTGACCTGATCCGCCTCCACCTTAGATAGAAAAAACTTTGAGTCCTGGCAGAGGCTGCCCAGGGAGGGTGTGGAGTCCCCTTCTCTGGAGATCTCCAAGACCCACCTGGATACAGCCCTGAGGGATGTGCTCTGGGCAATCCTGCTTTAGCAGGGGAGCTGGGCTGGATGATCTCTAGAGGTCCCTTCCAACTCTGACAATTCCGTGATTCCCCCAAAGCACAGGCAGGGCTGGCACATGGCGGTAGCCCCGGGGCCAGCGGGCCGCATTCCCCCCACCCAACCCCAGCCGCCACTCCGCACCTCTACTCCAGCCCCTCTCCCTCCCCAGGCCTAGCAAGGGCTACCGAAGGTGGGCTCGGAGCCAGCCGGCAAGAGGGAAAAGCACAGCCCCGGGGGTGAGGGACGGGAGAGGCGGCGGCTCGGAGCCGAGCGCTGCCTCTCCCTCGGGGTGCCGGGGCCTACCTGGGCCGCGCCGAGCCCCTTGTTGCCCAAGGCCGCCTCGCTGCCTGGTCCGGCGGCGCGGTTGCCAAGGAAACCCTCTCGGCCACCGTACCGCCCGCCAAAACTGACCGCCCGCCTGGCCTGTCACGTGACGGGGGACAACGCTCCGCAACCGCCATTACTACCGTGGCAGAAGTGGCCCGGCCCCGCCCGGGAGGCGGAAGTCGCCGCGCGGTGACGTAATGCGGCAGCGTCGGGGGTGGGGAGGGGGCGCCCCCTGCTGGCAGCGAGGGGGGGCAATGCCGGCGGAGAGCGGGGCCGGGCTGGGGCGCTCCCTCTCGTTGCTCCCGCCGTGAGGGGTCACGCCAGGATAAGGCAGCGGCCCCCCGGCTGCCCAACCGGCGGGGCCTACCCGCGCACCTGCCTCCGGGGGGAGCCCTGGGGGCTGTGCCGTGTCCCCCGCAGGGACGGGCTCGGAGCCTTGTGGCCATCTGGCCCTCGGGCTGCGGCGGGAGCAGAGACGGGACGGGTCTTTGGAAGGGGGTGGGTGTGTGTGTCCAGCGCTGTCGGTTCCCCGGAGGTCGCAGCCTGCCTTGTGTCTCTTTTCGGCTGTGGAGGAGCGGCGCAGGAGCCTGTGGAAAAGCGGGGGAATTAAACCCAAACACGGCTTAATTCCTCCGTGTGGCGGCGGTGCCAGACCCGCGCAGGGGAGAACCCTTGCTCCTGAGGTCACGGAGCCTGTGGGGCTGACGCTGTGGCCACCCGCAGCCGAGGTCTTTTCCTCAGGTTCCTGAGGGACAGGCTGTGCCAGAAGTGGCAGAATGGCAGGGGTTGGACAGGACCTTCAGAGGTACCTGGTCCAGAGCAGGGTCACCCAGAGCGGGTTGCACAGGAATTGTGTCCAGGCGGGTTTGGAATGTCTCCAGAGAAGGAGATTCCACACCCTCTCTGGGCAGCAACTTCCAGAGCTCTGCCACCCTCAAAGTCAAGAAGTTCCTCCTCGTGTTGAGATGGAACTTCCCGTGTTTGTGCCTATTGCCCCTCTTGTCCTGTCACGGGGTTCCACTCACACGAGTGGCCTCGTCCTCTTGGCACCCACCATTTAGGTATTTATAGGTATCTTCTCTTCACCGGGCTAAACAGACCCCGGGTGTCTCAGCCTTTCCTCATCAGAGAGATGCTCCATACCCTTGGTCATTTATGTAGCATGTCGTTCCTCCTGATCTCTTGGAAAAACAAGATGGAAAGAGTTTAAAAGTGCTTTCCCTAACGCAAAGGTCAACACCAAACCGTCCCTTCTTGCTCCTACCCAGAAAGCTCCTTCTAAAGCTGTTCTAGCATTTCAGCCTTAGATGTTGGCTGCTGTGCTTTTCATGCGTTTTAGCCCATCTCTGGCAGCGTTTAAAATAGGCAGAGAAATTAATGACCCCCGTTTCCCTGACCACTGTCTCTGGCGTAACCGCAGCACAACTGCAGTCTGTGCCCGCCTGTGCTCTCCGGCAAGGCTCTGTCAGCCCTGTTTGTTGTGAGAGTCACGTCGCTTGGGGAGTTTTTACGCCAGTGTTTTTAGTAAAATGGCGAGATGAAACGAGCTCGCCTACGAGTACAAGGGAACGTTGTTCACACACACACACACGACACGCGCGTTTTGGTTCTCTGTTGAGCAGACTTGGAATGAAAAGATTTCAAAAGGAGGTTTTTCTTCGCCCAGCATCGGATACTCATCGCAAGTGCGAAACTAGTTAAAATCCTATTACTGTCTCTCATTTCCTGTTAGCTTGAGAGATAAAGACTGTGCTTCCAATATGGCCTTTATATATCCCAGATTTACTTCTTTTTTTTTTTTTTTTTTTCCAGTGCACATATATAAATTACGGTTTAAATTCAAAGAAGAAAAAAAGAAAAGTAAAAAAAATAGAAAAATATGAGCTCTGTGCTTTCCACCCAAGTCTATGGGAATTGCTTTGCTAAAGGTGCTGCAGCCCCTCTTTCAGCCGGGCTTTTTTTTGTGTGTGTGTCTGCGGATGGAGTATTGTGTTTCCCCTTCATTTATTTCATCTTCGTGCGCAACTTCTGCCGCCGTCTCTGGGAAATGTGGGAGCTGATCAAGGACGGGCTGCCCCCATAAACTAAGGTACTAGCCCAATTCATTAAGCATGACAGCCTGCTGCTGGGGAAAACATCAGTTTCCAGCCTTTGCTCTTTTCCCCTCGTCTCATGAAAAAAAGCATGGAGCGAGGCACGAGCATGTGAAGAGGAATATGGAAATTAATTAAAGGATGGCAGGCTGATGCTGAATGCCTTGATCCTGCCCGGATTTAAGCTGATGCAAATATTGCTCTTCACTTCAAAGAGGTAGCCGTGACATCACTCATTGATCATGGGAGTTGCTTCATATACAATCAAATAATCACATCAAGGGCTCGGGTCCTGCAAGCTGCTAAAAAACTGTTGCACATTGGAGCCTTTCTGCTTGCAGAAATATGTTCAAAGAGGCCTGTACAAAGTATAGAAAAGTGTGCAGAGGGATCAATGTTGTTGGAAACCTCAGTGCCCATATGGAAAGGAAAAAAAAAACCCAAGCCCAACAACAACAACAACAAAAAAAAACCCCAAAACCCCCAAACCCCAACCACTCTTGATGACTGTGGTGGAGAGGAGGCATTGCCTGGTGTTGAAATGTCATCCAGTGCATTCAAATGACATGCACAATAGCCACTTAAAAGATTTTCATTTCCTTCTAATGCCAACCAGTTGGAGCAGTTTTCTCAAGACCTCTTATACAGTGGAGCCTAAAAAGATCCGACAACAACGGAGAGCAGGGCTAGCCATGAAATTCAGGCAGGAACGTGGCCATTTGGGTGGTGATACCAGTAAAGCAGAAGGATGGTCACACATTCTGAAAGGGATCCTGCTGGACAAAGCCCCAGGTAATAACCAGAGAGGGGGTTGGCCTAGATGATCCCCAGAGGTCCCTTCCAACCCCATATCATTCTGTGATATCATTCTGCGATAATGAGGTAAAATTCTGGCTCTGCTGCCACGGGTGGGAAGCCTTCGTTGACTTCCCTGAAACCAGACGTTGCCTCTGTAGTCACTGGTTTCCCATTTAGACGTGTGGCACGTCTGCACACGCTTAACACGTTTTTTTCCCCTCTCCAAAGTGCTAAACTGTAAGGCTTCACGTGTTAGTATAGTAATTTCAAACAGTTAATAGGTAAAATTAAAAGGGATAAAATATCCATACTTTTGTTTTCGCACGTCTGATTTCAGATTCGTATCATCCATAAATGTCAATGGGGGAAAAAGACATCAAATAAAAAAGAAACAAAACGTCTGCCACATCCACTTTGGCTGAGGCGTTGCCTTAGATAGTATTTCAGTACTGAACTTGCAAATATGTGAAATATGAGATTATGAAAACAAATATTTAGCCATATTCTCAGTGCTGTTTTTTTAAAGGTTAACAGTTTCATACTGAATGAAAAGCAAACAAACAGTGGTGAATTAAGAAGTTAAAATGGCATTCTCTGTGCATGCCCACTGTGATAATTCTTCCTTGCGTGACTATGCAATAAAAACCCTTCCCAGTATACGCAGCAGAAAAAGGAAAAGCCTCCCATAAAAGAACAAGTTGCACCAAACATGGAATTACTATGTGGAACTGTATTTCGCGCGAGAGGAAACGGAAGTCTGGCGTTGTTAAAGCTGGATTCGTTATAAAATAGCTCACATAACTATAATTTCAGTTTAAAAGATTCTTTTTAATACTTTCGCTTTTGTTTCACTGCAGGTCTTTTTTTTGTTCTGCCACTGGTTAACCATAGGCCTCAGATCCCGAGGGCCAGATTTATGGTCGACTGCGTTACGGTAACTAGCCTGAACTCAGCATAGCATCTCACCCGCCGGGTCTTTTACCTCGTGCAGTTTCTCCACGGGCTGAGAACTAAATTCTGTGTCACATTTCAAATTATTCCAGAGGCTTAGACCGGTGGCTAATCTTATTTCTGCTTCAAGCTGGTGTTCCTTGAACGGAGCCGCAGGTTTGGAAGCTGGGCTGTCACGTTGCTGGCCATTTCCCGCTTGCTGGAAGTTAACAGATATGCACTCCTTCTCAGACTTTTCGAAAACGGATCCTCCCTTTGGCTCATTTGTGTAAACACTTAATTGCCTTCAAATGCCCTGTGCTGCCAACTGTTCAGTTCCACTGGAAGTCAGGGAGTGCAAAGTTGCCGTAATTGCTGGCTGCAGGAGTAAACCCTTCCCCTTCAGAGAGAAAACTGCTACAGCCAACAAATGGAAGCAGTTAAAAGTTCCTTCAAGAGGGTGTTTGCAGTCAGTAATTATAGCTGCTTCTCACTCAACTTAAGAAATGCATCTGCCAACACTGCTTGTTCTTCTGTTTCCTGATTCTCTATGAACTTGTTGGGAAACATTGCTCTGCTGTGTAAGAGGAGAGCTATCAAGCTGGTGAGGGGTCTAGAGAACAAGTCCTAAGAGGAGAGGCTGAGGGAACTGGGCATGTTTAGTTTGGAGAAGAGGAGGCTGAGGGATGACTGAAAGAAGGGTGTAGAGAGGTGGGTGTTGGCCTCTTCTCCCAAGGAAATAATGACAGGACCAGAGGAAATGGCCTGGAGTTGTGGCAGGGGAGGTTTAAATTAGATATTAGGAAGAATTACTTTACGGATAGAGTGGTCAGACACTGAAACAGTTTGCCCAGGGAGGTCATTGAGTCACCATCCCTGGAGGTATTTAAGAAATGTGTAGATGTGGCACTTCTGGGCATACTCTAGTGGCCCAGATTGTAGGGGTTTTGATGTATGTACGGTTGGACTCGATGATCTCAGAGGTCCTTTCCAACCGTGACAATTGTGTGATTCTGTAATGGCTTTTGCTTTTGACAAATCCTGGGAAAATTATTGTGCAAAGCTAGATACAAAGATGTCTGGTGGGACCATCTTTCTAAGATAAACATACATGCTTGTGCCTTTTATTGTACTTTAAAAATAAAACTAATACATTTGAGCTGACCTAACGACCCTGCTCTGTGCCTACTGCAGGTCCTTCTTTGCAAAAATTCTCCATACATGGCATCGGGCGACACACCTACGACTCCTACTCTACACAAACTTGGATTGTTTTCACCCCAAAGTCGTTTGAACTGCAAACCCTCATCTGCTGTGACTGTTCTGCTTTGTATATAGAAAGCTGTATAATAAATTTTGCGTGAAGACATGCCACATATCTTCAGTTCAGAAAAAATTAGGGTAAATATTTTCATAAAAAATTCTTAGTGGCTTAGGAAAGATTAAACTCAGAAAACTTAGCAAAGAAAAATTAAGTGTTCTGGTTTATTCAAAAATTTTCAGATCTGTAAAATCTCTCGTTAATCCTGACAACGTATCTGCTTAAGGCTGGCAAGAATATTAGCTTTGCATTTCAGATTTTCACTTGGTTATTTTTAGTTCTTCTGAAGCCTGGGAAATAAGAAATATAACTGCTTTGAACAGTCTGAAAGAGCCAACTCTAGCAGGGCCTCTGAATCTGATTAGATAAAACAACAAAGAGGTTCTGTTAGGGCAGAGGCAGGAAGAACTAAGGTGGGTGGCAATATCTGTCATAACTCCGGGGAAATGTAGCCTCAAAGCACTCAAAAGTGGGTGAAAAAAATAACATAAGCAATAGACAACTTTCCCACATCTCAGGTCACTCTGCAAATGCAGTTTGAAGAGTTTTTTCTGGGTTCCACTTTTACTCTTTTTCTTTCTTTCTCTTTTTTAATTTATTTTTAAAGTACAATAAACAGCACATGTGGGTGTGTTTATCTTAAAAACCTAATTTAGGGGAACACCGTTTCTCTGCAGATAAGTAACCAAAGAAGCCCAGTATGGCAAGTGCAATTACATTTGTTGGTACAGAAACAGCGTAAGATCTGAAGTGACAGATTGGTAATTTTCAGCTTTTTCCTCTGAAACTAAGGTGGCTTTAGGATTGCCACAGGAGGTTTCTCTCTAAAATACAGCAAGTCATAACAATACATTTTATCCTACTGGCCGAAAAATGGCTCAAACTGTTGTGTTTAGCCCACCTGGGAGGTCTTCGGGGTTTTCTGGGGGGTTGATTTAAAAATGATCTGTTATTGGAGTGGTGGGAACCTGGAACACCCACTTGGCTGAGGATCGTGCTTCCGGGTTTTCAGTACAGGATGCTTATTTTGGGTTGGAGTCTCTGCTGAAGTGAAGAGCTGGAAAGATTTGTGCATCTTCTCAGGAAAACCAGTCAAAAGGTTTCCAAAGTTGCTACGCACCCACAGTGTTGAGATTTGTCTCTGTCAGAGGCCAGGAGCATTACCTGGTACCTGTTACCTCAGCACGAGAAGGACATGGGCCTGTTGGAACGGGTCCAGAGGAGGTCCACAAAGATGCTCAGAGGGCTGGAGCACATCTGCTGTGAGGACAGGCTGAAAGAATTGGGGTTGTTCAGCCTGGAGAAGAGAAGTCTCTGGGGAGACCTTAGAGCCTCTTCCAGCATCTGAAGGGAGCTACAGGAGAGATGGGGAGGAACTCTTGATCAGGGAGTGGAGCCATAGGACAAGAGGTAATCGTTTCAAACTAGAGCAAGGTAGGTTTAGATTAGACATTAGGAAGAAATTCTTTCCTGTGAGGGTGGCGAGACACTGGGCCAGGTTGCCGAGAGAGGTGGTGGAGGAACAATCCCTGGAGACATTCTAGGTCAGGCTTGATGAGGCTCTGAGCAACCTGGTCTAGTTCAAGATGACCCTGCTCACTGCAGGGGGGTTGGACTAGATGACCTTTAAAGGTTCCCTCCAACCCAACACATTCTATGACTCTATGAAGCCCGCTGCTAAGCATACCCCAAACCAGTGATGGCTGCAGCCAAGGAACGTGGTGCTTATTTCCTTGTGTGGAGGTGTAGGAGAAAAGTCCCTCAAGAGTCCCTCCAACCTGTTCTTCCCCTGCATGTCACTGCTGGCATTTCTCCAGTAACTCTAGGTCTGTCTTCCCTGGGATGGATGCGGGGCCGTAGGGGTGGGTGCATACATAGAATCATAGAATCATCTCCTGTGGGCTCCCTTCAGGTACTGGAAGGCTGCTCTAAGGTTTCCCTGGAGCCTTCTCTTCTCCAGACTGAACAACCCCAACTCTCTCAGCCCGTCTTCACAGGAGAGGTGCTCCATCCCTCTGATTATCTTTGTGACCATCTGCTGGACCCATTCCAACAGGTCTATGTCCTTTCTATGTTGAGGACTCCAGAGCTGGACACAGTGCTCTAGGTGGGGTCTCATGAGAGCGCGGGGTAGAGAGGTAGAATCACCTCCTGCAACTTAATTAACTAAGCCCCATACCAGTTTGCATTGCTACAGTGGTTCAGCCCCCTCCTGCTGGGATGGGGGCATTCAGCCCCCCTGTGCCACATCGCATGGCGATGTCAGCTCCCAAGTTCAAGCCTGATGGGCTGGGTCTGCTGGACTCTTTGTGGTTTCTGGGAAAAGGCTTGTTGTAATTATGCTGCTGAGGTAATAATTTCATGAAGCAGTTAGTTACTGGGCAAGGTTGTCTTCTGGCTTGAAAGGTCGTTTCTCTGTTAATGGATCCCTTGCTTTGCCATACCCTTGCCTACATTTTTAGAAAGAAAATTTGGAATGACCGTTAATTTATTTGCCAGGAGTGCGATTTAACTTTTTAGCCAATAATGCATCCTACAGTTTTCCTGACTTCATGTCTGCTATAAACAGTATTCCTGTGAACCAAGTGTTTTGTTAGTGGTATTTCCATGGCATTTGCAGCAAGCTAGAGGTAGTTACAGTGTACATTTGGACAGGAGAGCTGGAGTGTGAAATTTATACCAATTACCTTTTTCCTCAAGCTTTCTTTTTTCCCCCCTCATTATAATTTCATCCTAAATCAATCTGTTCCCTGTTTTTTATTTTCTTTGAAAATCTGTGGTGAGGCTCAGTCTTAACATTCCTGCACAGGGACTTGAGCATCGGGTCTTGAAAGCTAAAGGGACCAGAGCAGATCCTTGCCAGGAATCGTTGCCTGAACAAGTTCTGCTGCCCTGGCTGATCCGTGGGTTGCCAGGTTTATGTGTTCCTGTTTCCCAGTAAATGAAATAAAAGGTAGATGGGACCATATGGATACCCTTTTTTTTTGTGTGTGTGTATATCTTTGGCTGCTGAAGGAATAGCCACCCTCGAACTCAGGTTCACACATCATAGCAATAACCCTGGGATGCGTTAACCAATATCGACTGGGGGAACGGGGTGGCTATTACAAGTCTGTTCTTGTGTTTGTGGATTTAATGTCGCTGTCTCACCTGTGGGGATGCAGGCCCTTGTCCTCTGCTCTTTGTACAGATGCTGGTAGTCCAGAGCTGGGGGATGGCGAAGCCAGAGAAATCTGAGGTTCTTCTTCTCTGCTGCTGCATTCCCATTGCTGCTTAGGGCCATTTTGGGCAGTATAATGGTTTTAAATTGAAAGATGAGGTATGTAGATGAGATACTGGAAAGAAGTTCTTTACCATGAAGGTGGTGAGACACTGGAACAGGTTGCCCAGGGAAGCTGTGGCTGCCCCATCCCTGGGAGTGTTCAAGGCCAGGCTGGATGGGGCTTGGAGCAACCTGGTCTGGTGGGAGGTGTCCCTGCCCAGGGCAGGGGGGTTGGGACTCCATGATCTTTAAAGTCCCTTCCAACTCAGACTGTTCTATGATTCTATTCTATGATTTCAGCTAAGTGCAGATTGCAGTTCCCTCACCTACATTCACATTTATAGCACACCGCCCTTCTTACCTTGTGCTGGCAGAACTTGGTAAGAAGGTCTCCTTCTCCACCAGGCAAACCAACCTTTCTAGAGTCAGCATGTATCCTCCTTTCCAGTTTATTTTTTCATACCTAGAAATAAAGGTAATCTAAACTCATGTTGTGTGTACTGAAAAAATAAAAGCCAGCCTGATAGGTGCTATAGAAAGGAAAACCTCACTGCTCTGAAACTCTCAAATGCGGACAGGCAGAGGGCTTCCTTCTTTATTTATTTTCCATAAACAGTGCTTTAGGGAGGGATACGACCTGTCATTACTTAGAGGTTTCCAGCAGCTGAACATTCTGTGTCTGTCTGCCACCCACCTAGTACCGAAAATGCCACCAAGAGGTCGGCTTGTCGAAGGACTAAAATAGCCCTCGAAGCTTAGCCTCGAAGGACTGTGACACCTGCTCTCCCCTGTCTTCTCTTTCTCTCCGTATCTACCCCACTAATCACCTATTAGCTCCTCAGGTACCAGAAATAAACACCAGCAGCCCCACGGTTCAGACGGGGTCTATTAAGACCCGTGAACACCCCCCCATCTCCCCCGGCCCTTCTGCAAGCATTTGTCTGGAAAATAATACCTAGCTTAAGGATTTAAAACCTGGTGGGGTTCTTTGTTGTTTCAGGCTTCTGGGAAGTGGTCGTTTTCTTAACGTGATAAGAAACTGAAATGTTTTCAAGGAAAAGGCACTTAGCTGTGTGGCCTGCGTGGATTAGTAAGACTGGAAGCTGCTGTTCCATGAATCCCTTAATTACGACAAACCTTCCCGGGCGAGCTGCTGTATTTACGTAACAGAATATTAAGCTACGATTTTTATACGTGTACCAAAGGCATTTAGGTGTCACTGTTTTCTTGCAGTGTAATAATATTTGATCTGATTGAATTTAAGTTTGGATAAGCTTGGGCTTTTTTGTTAATTTCCTCCGCGTTGAGGGCTAAAATAACCCGGTGTGAAAGCCTTTTAAGATTCAACAATATTGTTCAAGCGTGGCATCTGCAACTAATAATAGAGACTATGTGACTTTGAATGAAAAAAAATAAATAATAAAAAGAAAATAAAATGTCTAATTATCGTGGCAAAGGGAAGTTGGTTGACTCATCTTCGGCAGTTTGGGTTACATGTGTGGGATTGTGTTTTGGATGGAGCGCTCCAGAATAGCAACACTCCATCAAAAACACAGTCGTGCACCTGTACTCCAAATGGCTGAGTAAGGCAAAACACATGTCACCCGAACACTGTGAATCAAATTAAAAAAAAAGAAGAAAAAAAAAAAATAAGAAAAGAAAAGAAAGGAAAGCTGGAAGAGAAATAAAGACAAGTACCATAACCTTGGTGTGCGTGAAGACTTGTTTCTCTAAAGCCCCCCGAGTGATTTATTTATCGCTAAACCTCTGTTCGCAAGCCATGTTTGATTTTGCTTGATGCTGATATAGACACTGCAACCGGATCTTATGGAGAGGGCTGCCAGCAACTGTTTGATCCTGATAAATTACACTAACAGGCACAATTTACAATGAGAAGCTATTGCTGCTCCTGGCCCTAATGTGCGATGAGGTTGAAAACGTGGTGGGCCAAGATTCTCCTCAGCTGGTGGCCCCCTTTGGACCACTTACAGAAGAGCGCAAGAGAGGCAGTGAGCAGAAGAAAATTACATTCACAGCAAGAGCTGGGCCGAATTTTATATCAAAAGTGTTTGTGTGTGTGTGTATCTGCCTACATAGAGGGTGAAAGAGGTGTTGCAGGGAAAAGAGGTCCAAGGAGAGCGTATAATCCACACGTTTGGAAAGTTGTGTGTTAACAGAGCAGCCCGGTCCCCCCAGTTCCTTCTACGTGTGCACACAGACACACACAGACACAGACAGACACACACACCCACCCATTAATGCCTGCAACGCATATGTGTTGGGAATATTGAAGTGTTTGCTTCGGGACGTTAACTGATGACTGGCTGCTTATTTGATCTTCGGAGTGTCGAGTTCAAAACGTAATAAGCTATAAAAAAATCACCCAAGAGTTGGACATGGAAAGAAGTGCAAATTCAGAAGGGGATGTGAAGCGATATGAATTAGACCCCCCCCCACCCCACCCTTCCCCACGTATTTTCTTTGCAGTAGCATTCCCAGGCACCTGCCCCTGATTTCAGAAATGTATATAAGCCACAGTCCACACCCAGGAGGGTAAAGCCAGATTTCTTGAGATATTTCACAGCCTAGAAGCTTTTGATAATCCCCTCAGATGCTTTCTTTCTTTTTTTCTTTTTTCTTTTTTCTTTTTTTTTTTTTTTTGGCCTTTTTAGGGGACTTTGAGTCTAACCATAACAACATACACCTCCTTATTGATTTGCTCAGATTTAGCTGTCCTGGAGGCCAATTGATAATAATCCAAAAAACAGATTAAAAAAAAAAAAACAACCAAAAAACCCAAACAAACACAAAGAGATTTAAAAAAGGAGTGAGAGGGTTGTTGCAGGGGAAAAAGCAACAAGGAAAAGTTATCAACTACATGTCTAGAAACTTGTGTGTTCTCTGAGCAGCTGGTGTTGCTCGTGCCTCCTGTAGGGAAGCATGCAAAGGGAGACGTGACTGTTTCATACATTTTCTTAGTGAAATGTTGAGAGAGGCTTCAGAGAGCCTCCAGAAGCGGTGCCGAAATCAGTGGCTCTGACAGGCTGTTTACTAGACTTCAGTGGGATTGTAATGTACCTCTACTAACACTGTATTTCTGCCTTTGGGAAGTGTTAAATGAACCAAGCCTGTGCCGGAGTTCTTGCCCAACTGCATCTTCTGTTGATTGTTTCATCCAGCTGCCATCAGGCTCACACGGGACACATCCAGAGAGAATCAGGAGAAGATGTCCTCCGTTCACCTGTTTCCACAAGCCCAAGTTGTCTGAGTCCTCCGCTTTTTGTAGCCTTTGCCAAATCAGCTGTGACCCTCCTTTGCTTCCCTCTCCTCATTTCCCATTTAAACACACAGAATGCTGTGGGGTTAGAAGGGACCTCTGGAGATCATCTAGTCCAACCCCCTGCCAGAGCAGGGCCACCCAGAGCAGGTCCCACAGGAATGTGTCCAGGTGGGTTTGGAATGTCTCCAGAGACAGAGACTCCACCACCTCTCTGGGCAGCCTCTGCCAGGGCTCTGCCAACCTCAAAGGAAAGAAGTTCCTCCTCATGCTTAGATGGAACTTCCTATGTTCAAGTTTGTGCCCATTCCCTCTTGTCCTGCCCCTGGGCACCACTGAAAAAAACCTGGCCCCATCTTCCTGACACCCACCCTTGAAGTGTTTATAAGCACTGATCAGATCCCCTGTATGGAATGGCAGTATCTTTGAGCATGCTCAAATTGCCAAAAATTAGCAGAATTTAAGGTGTTTTTCTCTTAGTTGGTCTCATAGTGAAAGAAGTGTGACTGTCGTTTCCCTGCACTTAAGTGACGTATCCACAGCTTAGTGGGTTCCTGAAGTATACAGGGTGACAGTGACTACACATTGTGTAGCCTGATCTCCTGTCCATCAGAAGTATTGTGGTACTGGGGCTGGTAACTTGTTTGACCGTGACCTGCTCTCTAGGAAAGCAGCCATTCAGATATTGCTTCTCCTTGTAACTGGTTCTGGTCAGTAATAATGATTGCTCCTGTTGTTAAAAACCCGTCCAGTTCATTGCTTGAGCATTGCACTTGTGAGACCATCCTCTGCCAGTTGAAAGAGTTCTGAAGTGCACTCCATTCGTCTCTGTGAAAGTACCAACACGTTGAAGCCAAACCACTTCTTAATCCCTGGAGGGGTTCAAGGCCAGGCTGGATGGGGCTTTGAGCAATCTGGTCTAGTGGGAGGTGTCCCTGCCCGTGGGAGATGTCCCTCCCCATGGCAGGGGGTTGGAACTCGATGATGTTGAAGGTCCTGTCCAACGCAAACTATGCTGGGATTCTATTCTATGATTAATCTCCTTCTTAACTGGCTGTGACTTGAGGCAAGCAGACTTGTTTCATACAGCTGGAAGAAGCAACTTGAGGAAATGTCCTCAAATTGTGCCAGGTTGGAGAGTAGGAAAGATTCTTGCACTGAAAGGGTTCTGAAGCCTTGGAATAGACTGCCCAGGGAAGGGATTGAGGCACCATCCCTGGAGGGATTTAAAAGCCGGGTTGACACAGTGCTTAGAGACATGGTTTAGTGATGGTTTTATCAGAGTTAGGTTGATGTTGGGACTCGATGATCTTCAAGGTCCCTTCCAATCCAGACAATTCTATGATTCTGTGAAATGTGGGAAGCTACTTGTTCCATTTTAAACCAACCAGCCTCTAGTGTAATATAATGATGGAATGTGAAAGTCACTGGGGTTTACCTTCCCACATGCTTGCGTGGACTCCAGCCAGCAAATGCAAACAATTAGAAGGCTGATGACCAGAGGTAGTAGATCTGGGCACATGCAGTCCCCCCAGATGTCAGCTTTGCTTCAGCTGAGCCCACAGTTGCCACGAAGGAGGGGGGGGTGTGTGTTGTAGGTTTTAAGAGAGAGGTCTCTCCATGTCCCTTCTGCCTTCTCTAGGCAGCAAACTACCTCACAGAGTTCCAATCTCATCATGAGCCGTGTTTACCGAGTTGTCAAAGATAAGCCTGGCTCTGGAGGCAAATGTGAGCACAGGGAACAGAAATGCCAGCAGTGAGCACATATGGCACTGTTTGTACTCTTAAATTTGAAAGAACCAAACAAGTTAACAAATACAGATGTTTAAAATCAGTAAGAGTGTTTAATGAAAACAAACAAAATACTGTAGTCTATAAAGCAAAACCTGTTTTTCTTTTGCTCCTTTCGACCAGCTGGGATTAGTGTTTTTCTGAGCCTATACCCTCCTTTGACATATGGGACGTTTTTGAGGGACATTAGTCCCAGCAGATGCTGGGTGGCGCTTGGGTGGATGCCTCTGATTTTTAGTTAGTTAATAAATCAGCTTTTACAACCATGTGTATCCTATGATTTAACACATGCATAACAATAATACTGGATTAGGAAGAACAAACTGTCTCGCTGCAAAGGATATTTTATTTCTTAGTAATATTGCATACAATATGAGCTTTTCTGTAACATAAACAAAGGATTCATGCTATTTTTTCATTTAGCCGGTGCCCTTCATCCCCATGGGTCAAATTGTGCTCGGAATTGCATTAGTACAAACGCAGAGTACCTCCGCTGAGCTCAGTAAAACTCTTTCCATTCACTTCAAAGGGTGCTGCTCCAAGCCTCATTGCAGCCTGCTTTCCACAGGCATCAGCAGCCACTTCCTGCCCGGCAAACGGCTTAAGTGACATTCCCTCAATTAAAAAGAAAAGCTCACCTCACGCTATACCTAATCAGAAGGTTAAATAGTGTCAGGAAAATCCTTTTCCTCTCTTGTTTTTGCAAGGGAAGATTTCTTTTGAATCGCCGAGCTCCCACTGCAGATATGTGCTAAGCTACCAGCACACATGACATCACCCTTGGCTTCAGCCATCGAGAGTGAAGTGATATTTAGAAAATAAGAAATTCTGGTAGCAATGTCACACCCGAAGTCGAAGTCTAAAACAAAACTGACAACGAAAACAACTGCCAGGAAACGGACTATTTTTTAAATTAGACATCTATCATGTCAGCTTTGGGTTAATCTCTGGAGCCAGCTCAAGGATGGATGAGGTAATATTTGCACATGTTATGGATAAGATAGAATGAAAATGGATTTTCTTTTCTTTTTTTTTTTTTTTTCTTTTGGCTAATGTACTACAAAGATTATGAGCCTGACGGTTGGAGTCAATACGAGCTGTGATTGAGGGGTTATGTGTGAAGCAGCGATTTAGAATGGTTTTAAGATGTCGCATGATATTCTCTGAAAGTCCCGGGCAGAGCGTTGTGAACAGGGGCGCTCGCAGGAGGTAGGGAGATAAGTGATAAGTAGAGGGTTGACATAATTCTGGGAAAAGCTCTCAAAGCCAACACATTTAATGGATACGTTTAAGGACTTGGTCTTGTTGCTTTAGTTACACGAGTGCCAGAGACTGAGGCTTAACAGGGAGTCAGGACTTGGTGACAGACCCAGCTAAAAGGTGGCTGGATGTGACTCATAATGCATAAAAGAAAAGGGAACATTGAATCATAACCTGCAATAACAGCAACCGCTTTTGCTATTACTGAAACTATCTGATAATTTGTTTTTGTCTGTGTTAATAGTATTTAAAACACACGTGAATTACAGCTGGGGAAGGGATTCCGTTAATTCCTCGTTTCTGTGCTTTTTTGTGAAAGCTTTTCTTAGCCTTTGTCCACACAGTTCTCTAAAGCATATTCCTGGCAGAGGCCAGCACTTGCTCAGTGTTTGCACCAAACTGCCTGTGAAAGGTTGACATGTGCAGAAACCCTCAGAGGCCTGGCTTAGAAAGTGTGGGTCTCAGGTGGCTTCGATCTACCTTGTTCTCCTTCTTCCGGGGCCTCAGCGGTCGGTTCCGGAGACCCAGTTAAGTTAAATCAGTTCTTTCTTTCTTACAGGACCACACAGAACAGAGTGCTGCACCGAGCATTTTCAGAGCCAGCTGCTGCTTTGCAAATGGGCAGAGAAGTGCAATCGTACATAAAAAAGAATCAGTGGTTGAGAAGATTTGGGGATTTTCAATAGAATATAAAAGGAGTACACAATGCTCACCGCTTCCAAAAGTCACTGGAGAAAATGTGAAGTAACCATGACAGGGATTGGGAAGGAATAGAAGTGAAAAGGTTTCCAAAAAGTTGCAATTCTCTGTTTGGTTTTTTTTATTATTTCCCTAAGAGTCTCAGGATTTTTCTGCATTCATTTTGACTTGTGGAAGGCTGTTTACATGTTGTTCATGCTGTGTACCTCTCTGTGAAGCAATTTGTTCAACATATATTTCAGTCTATGCAGGTGTTTATAACTGCAAATATTACTTTTGTAGTTCACCAAATGGAAAAGACACCCAAAGGCATCTTCTTGAACCTGTAAATAAACTCTTTTCCCGAGCAGTCATCAAGCACATCATGAAAGGAAATGGCAGAGCAATTCCACTGACAATAGCATGAGAATTATTATGAACCAGATGTGAAACAATACAAATATTAGTGGAAAGAATACTTTCTTTCTACCCGAGCATGACAAAGCTTCAGGAAACACATAGATGCTGATTGGATGTGCAATGAAAATAAGTGTGTGATGCTCTGAGTGGAACTGCAGGCTGAAATTCTTCTGGATGAGCTTGCAGCCAACATGTCTTATACATGAATGCCAACCAAATGCCGCCCATCCCTTCAACTGGGGTCAAGCTTTTCTTACAGCTCCGGCACACTCTCCATAGAGAAGGAGCAACAGCATCCCTCCAGGAAGAAGGAGTCCAGGAAGGCTGGACTAAAAGGGTTATCAAACATTGCAACAGGCAGCCCAGGGAAGTGGTGGAATAACCATCCCTGGAGGTTTTAAAAAGATGAGTAGATGTGGTGCTGAGGGACACGGTTTAGTGGTGGTTTTGGCAGTATCAGTTGATGGTTGGACTCGATGACCCTAAAGGTTCCTTCCGACCTAAATGATTTTATGAGAAAAAGGGCCACCAAGCCCACAGCTGTTTTCTGCTCCACAGCCACTGGTCTGTTATGGGTGCCTGTAGAGCCTGACCTCTCTGGAAGGATGCTGACGTACAGAGAGGCAGGGATGTGGGGCGTGGTGGGTTATGCACCTCATCTGCCAGCCCCTCAGGGATGTCTCAGACACACTGGGGCATTTTGAAGGGCACCAAGACCTATTTTTGTGCAGCGGAATCATGCCCTAGGTGTTCCATGCAGCAGAAGCATGCTGCCAGCTTGGATGTGAGTATGAATAGCGGTGCTGCACCACGACTGAAGGTTGAAAATAGTGTAACCCTGGCATTTCAGAAACACAAGATAAGGTTTCACTCTGGAATTTACCAGAGTACTGGTGCTAACATGTAAATTATGCAGAATAATCATGTCTTATCTGTTTAACTAAGATTAGAGCTCTTCCTTATCATCAAATGAAGTATTTACCAACTGACCAGGTCTCTGTTGAGACTGGGTGAGGGAAAACTGATATGATTATAATCTGGCACTTTTTTTTTCACCGCTGTTTCCATGTGAGAACTTCAACAGCCCATCTGGCCTCAGTTGGTGGTTTTTTAACTTGCCAGCTTTACTTCAGAGTACTGTGATAATATTATTTCAAAACAGCCACATCATGGAGTATCTTTCAAAATGTGAAATGTTTATAAAAATATATATATCTCTGTTTCAACTTATACAATCCCTGCCATCCTTTACCTACCAGAGCTGTTGTCATGCGAGCTTTTATTCTGTTATTAAAAGGGAGATGTAAAGTCATGTGGCCATCCTATCACAAGCTTCTGCCAGCTGTAAACCTCATCACAGTTCCTGTAAAGTACATTTCCACAGATCAAGTTACTGCCAGGGAAGACTTTAACAATCTTCTACCCTACTTTCAACCAGCAACAATTAGTATTAGCAAATGGTCCAGGCCACTGCCTGGAATCACATATGATTTCTATTCAAGAAAGACAAACTTTTATTCAAACCAGACCCGTAAGCTAAACACATGAGTTTCCCTGCTTAAAATAATGAATCTGAAGTAGTTTCTATCATTCATTTTAAAAATCACTCTCACATTTGAAATCAAGTTGGCTATTTTCCCTTGTCTGTATTAGCCATCTGGTAAGGGTGACTTTTCTAACACTGGTGTCTAGGGCTAGGATTTATTCTTTAAAAAAAAAAACAAAATGCCTTCCCCTTCCCACCTTATTTTTTTCATATTTGGAGCTTGTCCTTGTAATACAGGCAAAACTCATCTTATCTTTGAAAACAGAGAAAAAAACCCCACACATGGCATAACTTCCTCTATAAGATTCTTAATATATTTTACAGTCAAAATGCAGGTTTGTATGTGATGATTTAAGAAGGCAGACACATGCTTTCAGGTCATTAAAGTGCATTGTAAAAATAATAGAGACACAAAGGGCTTATTCTCAAGAAACGATGCACACCCTCTTCTCCATGGAATATTGAAGATCTGTTTCATTTTTCACTATAAGGCAAGTTCAAGATGCTATTTCCTTACCACATACCTCAGCGGTGCATGACCCCAGAAATAAAAAGTGAGGGGATTTATATGCATAAGAAAAATCTTGGCACTTCTTAACATTTTGCTCCTCTTCCTAAATAAAAGACCTTCAGAACAAATCCTCTTACTGCTGTTGCAAGGGGCTTGCTCTGTTGGGCAGCAGGCGCCTTATTCTCCATGGGTGCTGGGCTGAGTGAACCAAGGGATTTGTTAGATGCTGCTTTGTCACGAGCACTGGTGAAACAGATCTGTAGTTAAAACTGCCCTTTATACTTACCTGATGACTGACTGTCCACAATGAGGATGAGTACCAAGCACACATGTGACAGCAAACCATGACTGCTCCAAAAGCTGGTAAAAATACAGAGGGTGAGCTTTGGGGGTAGGAAGATAAAACTGAACCCTATATGTGGTGAAAAAGCATGGCATAACCCAGGAAAAAACACCTGGTTTCCAGTGAAAAGAACTCCCACTGAATTTACTTGAGGATTGCCTTGGCCCAAGGCTGTGTTAGAAGCAGCTGAGTAAAAGAACAGGCTGGAAATTGCTGCATGCAGATGTCTGCAACTGGGTGATGTTCAACATGCCCAAGGTTGATACTGACAATCTTTCCTCGGCTGCTGTGACATGGAAGTGAGAGTCTGACAAAAGCTCCAAATGCTCAGCCTTTTCATAGGAATGTGGTCTACCCTGTGACATTGCAGCCACCAGGTTAAGGCTGGTACTTCGCAGAGCCAAGCTTCGGTTCACATCATGAATGAAACTACTCCTCCCTATTGAATGGAAGAGAAACATGGTTAGAATCATAGAATGGTTAGAGTTGGAAGGGACCTTCAAGATTGTCAAGCTCCAACCCCCCTGCCCTGGGCAGGGACACCTCCCACCAGACCAGGTTGCTCAAAGCCCCATCCAGCCTGGCCTTCAACAACTCCAGGGATGGGGCATCCACACCTTCTCTGGGCAACCTGTTCCTCATGACCCTCACAGGAAAGAATTTCTTTCTGGTATTTAATTTAAATCTCCCATCTTCCAATTTAAAGCCCTTGTCCCTTGTCCTGTCACTACACTTGCTGACAAGAGTCCCTCTCCAGCTCTCCTGTAGCTCCCTTCAGGTACTGGAAGGCTGCTCTAAGGTCTCCCTGGAGCCTTCTCTTCTCCAGGCTGGTCAATGCCAACTCTCTCAGCCCGTCTTCACAGGAGAGGTGCTCCATCCCTCTGATTATCTTTGTGACACTCCGCTGGACCCATTCCAACAGGTCTATGTCCTTTCTATGTTGAGGACTCCAGAGCTGGACACAGTGCTCCAGGTGGGGTCTCATGAGAGCAGAGTAGAGGGGTAGAATCACCTCCCATGACCTGCTGGTCATACTTCTTTTGATGCAGCCCAGGATGGGGTTGGCTTTCTGGGCTGCCAGTGTGCACTGCCAGATATGAAATGGAGAAGTGACCAAAGGATGTCACTTAGAGGAAACTGAGACACTTACCTAGATGTGGAAGAGAGAGAGCACCTGTGTTATTGACGCACTAACTCAGAATTGGATATAGAATCCAAAAGCCAGTTCAATCAGAACATTTTTCCAATTAAATGTTGCCCAAGACCTTTTACCAGGAATGTTTTGGCAGAAGGAGGCTGTCTGTATTTTACCACCTCCTTTAAAAATATAAAATGTCTTGATACACAGAAACAGGGCTCAATGAATTGCCCCTCTCCATAACAGTATAACACACAGTATTTCTTGTAGTCATTGGTCTTCCTTTACTTTACTTCCTTTACTTCCTTTACACTGAGGTTTGCCCTCTGTGAAGATGCTGGTTTCCCCTGAGTGAGTGAATGCGAAAGAGTTCAGCTTGTACCACAAAATCACCTCTGCCTGTCCTGGTTTGAAGTAAAATGAACCAATTTTCTGTTTTACAATTTTTAGCCAGGCCTCTTCTAACTAACTAAACTCTGAAATTAGCAGCATGTTGTTCAGAAAGTGTTCACTCTCACAGTGATGAGATTTGATTATACCAAGGGATGGTGCAGAGAGGCCCTGGCTTATAATCATTGCTAGAGCAACCAAGGGCAGGGAATTGTGTTATTTGCCCCGTGGGAGGGTGGGAAGCGGAAAAGCACAGAAGGGTCACCCCTGTGGGGAGGAGGGGACAGGACAGGTGACCCAAACCTGACCAGCTGGAGTATTCCATCCCATCCACATCATGCTCAGTATAAAAGCTGAGGGATCAAAGGGTCAACTCTTTTTCTTCCATGCCCGACATCCGAGGAGGNTTTTTTTAAATTTTAATATTAATACTTCATTAAAGTAGTTTAGTTCATTCTAAACTCATATATCTACATATCTCTTCCTCTCCTTTCTTTCTGGGGGGAGAAGAGCCCATCTATCAGTCTGGCTTTGGTAAATTTGGCTGAAACCACGACAGCCTCTATCCCTGCTCCATTAACAGTGGATCAGCAAAACAAATTCCCTGGTGTATGACAATCCCTTAAAGCAGAACGTAATGAATTTTGGTAACAACAGTCCCCGAAGGCCTTCCTGGAGGTGTAGCGGCCTCTGAAGAAAGGTAGTGCTTAGCTCAGGTGAGGACCCATTGGTGTTTCCTGCTGGTGTGAAAAAAAAAGGGCTCCTGTGCCATGGAGCAGAGATAAGGAGCCAAAATTTTCAGACAGGAGGGTGTCAGTGTGGTTTCTCACTAAATAAGGACATCCCCTTACCACAGGATTTTAAACCTGCCCTTCTAATATGAATGATAAAGCACTGCTGGAAATAACGTTTGCAACATTTTGATCCGTCAACAAGGAAAGGTTTGTAAGGGGAGGCAGTATCTTTTAGACACTGAAGGAGCAGACAAGCTTTCAGCAGACAAACTCTTCCTCAGAGTGGCGTAGACAGCCATGAGAGTTTTTGGTTCTGTAATCACTTTTCCGGTAGAAAAACATGGCCTAAGACATAAGCAAAATTGAAAGCAAGCTGAAATTGCACAATGCCCTGGAAAGCCTTGCTGTAACATTTGTACCACTGTTACTTCTTGGGAATCTGAATGTAATTGTCGTTTTAAAATCTCTCAAGGGTTCCTGATGATGTGAAGAGCCATTAACTCACCAATTAGCAAATGCTTAAAAAGCATTGGGAAACTTTCAAAAATGTTCTTGAAGAGTGAAATGGTGAACAGACTCGCTGTTCACAGAGATAGATGTGGTGAGAGTAGGAAGGACAAGCACTTGCCACTAGCGCTCTTGAGCTACATGATGTCTCTTTATTGAGCAGCCATTGGTCGTTATGCCAGGCTGTTTATTTATGATAAACACTAAATATTAATTATGATTTATATTACAGGCATCCCTGTGGGAAGAGGCTCTTTGACTGTTTTCACTGTCGTTACTGGCGTTTCCCGTTCCAGACGTGCCATGGATGGGAAAGGAGCTGAAGAAGATCCAACCAGTGCCCACTTGTAGGGAGGACCCTTCTTCTCAGGCTGCGACTTATGGTCCAGAGCATCAGTTCCACCTGCAGGGAGTTATCTTTCACACGGCATATAGATCTGCCCACATCCTCTCCTGTGCTCTACTCAGACCTGGGGTGAATTAGGAGTATGGGGCAAATGCCGTCACGCACGACAGCCTGTTTTCAGGTGTAGCCGTCTAGACCATTTCCTTGTGGCTTTGGCTCAAGAGGAGCCTTTCCAGTGTGATTGCTGGAACATGCACACAGGAAAAACACTGGCCTTTCTGAAAGCGATGCTTTGCAAGTTGAGGGGGTGCCGTTGCATGGGGTTCCCGAGAGTTATGCATCGGGGTATTTCCACTGGAGCCTTGTTCATCTGTACTTTGCTGGGACATTAAGCCCTCAGCAGGCCACCCAGGGTGGCCATCACCCTGCCTCAGGGCTGCCACCCCGCCCGGGGGTTGGCAGAGGGTGCTCCTGCAGCAAGGCAGCCCCTCTGCCATACACCCCTGCGTTAAACAATACGCCCAAATAGGAAGTATTGGTTTATAAATTATTAACCACAGTCCTCCGACACACCGTCAGACTCACATCTGTGGACATTTTATGTAAAAGACAAGTAATGGGAGAAGGTGAGATCTTCAAAGTGTCTTGTAACCCAAGAAGGTCTGTACCGTATAAGCGCAGGAGGCAGTGAGGGGATTACAAGGAGTTGTGTTTGGGCTACAGCGCTTTCGGGGAGGAGGGGTGTGTGTGTCTGATTCCTGGGGCCAGCAGTGCTTTTGCGAGTGGCAAGTTTCCCCGATGGTGATGCTGAAGGGAAATCCTGGAGGGAATATTTTGGTCGCTGCTTTTCCTTTTGGGTGGGCAGACCACCACCAAGACGGACAGGGGATGTCCAGGGGACGGGAGGAGGGCCACGGCAAGAGGGGCAGCACATCTAAAGGTTGAGCACAGAAGGGGCTGCTGCGGCGGGGGAGAGGGAGGGTGAAAGCAGAAGGAAAAAGCAAGAGAATAAAGGGAGGAAATACTCCAGTGTCCCTAAACACCTGCTGGCTTTGCTGCATTTTTCATTTCGTATTGCGATCGCTTTTCCTGGGGTTTTAAATTAAAACTACTTGCCTGCCCTGTGTGTGCCTGCAAAGAGGAGGCTGTGGGGACGCTTTGCCGTGGGGATCTCCGAGCCCACCATCTGGATACCAGGTTAGTTTGGTGAGTTGGAAGTAACCCCACCTTGATGACCTGGAGGATTTGCTGTAGGCAACTGGATTCTAGGTGCTTTGTCATCTCGAGAAGGCAGTTAATGCACCAGCTGGGTCCCAAATACTTCTTTCTGGATGCCTTCTTTCTACTTATTTATTTACTGGTGTCCGGGAGGTTGGGAGTTGAGGGAAACAAGACTTTTTTGTTTCTTAAAAAATTTTTGCCATTAAAATTCTCACTCAGCATGTCATGTTGAGAAAACCTAGTACAATTACCAAGCATTTGGGTGTAGGCAATAAAATGAAATAAAATTAAAGCATTTTTGTACTATCTCACACTGTTAGCTCCTGAGGGATACTCTCATAACAATGAGGATGGAAATGGACATAAATTAGGCTGTAACTACAGCTGACTAAATAATAGCCAGAGTTTTTTGTCAAATAAGTTGTTCAATTAATATTTTTTGCTGTCTTCAGCAGGAAAAAATTACTTGACCAACATAGTTATGTTTTTTTCTGCTATTAAAACAACTTTTATAAATATGGTCTCCTTTTCCTGGAGTGACACTGCCTTCGTATTCTTTTCTTTTAACCACTTCCTTAAAATATGCTTTTCCCAAATGGCTTGTATGTCCTCTATTCAAAGAGGTCAGAGAAAAAAAAAATTACCCCAACCAGCTTCCAGTCCCTTGCAACAAGCAAGGCTTATTCCATGACACTTTTATTTCCCCTTCTCTTGACCCATCTCTCCTACCAGGGGTGTATCTGTGCCTTTTCTCCATTTCTCAGGTAGACCTGTCTGCTCCTCCTGGACCCCCTGACTTGGAGGGGGATGTGGGGTGTGCATGAGAAGATGCATCTGCCCCTGCAGACAGGACCTGTAGTTGGAAAGCTATTTCAGTAGCGACCTTTTCTTCTGCTCCACGGTAGAGCATCCAGCTGGCTATCAGAGCCCCAGGAACATCAATAGCCACGTCATAGGTCAGCACTGACGTGTAGCAGCATGTATTGGAAAAGTAGCTGCAAGTCAAAGAATATGCGATAGTTGGGTAAGAACAGGGTTGTCTGTTGGATATGAGGAGGCTCAAACCTGCTGTATCCATGGCTGTTGACAGTCTTCATAAGTGCAGACCTTTTAAAAAAAATAATGAGGTGTAACACCAGCTATCCATTAAACCAGGGACATTTCAGCCCCTGTTTACCACTGAAATTCCTTGGATTATCTTTGCCAGTGACACTTGTTTAACTTGTCCTGCCTTCAAACAACTGCAAATCAGAGCCTTCCCCCAGACCTAATTCCTTTGGACATTTCATTATCCAAACGAGCCAGACTCTGTGAAGTGGCTTTTTGTTCCCTGGATTCACAGGATTAGCCAGGAGGATGTGCGCTGTGCGGAGTTAAGAGAAAAAAAAGGCATTTTAAGCCTTTGCAAACATGCAACACCTTCAACTCAAGTCGTTTCAGTTTTACATTAAAGGACTCCTATATGCACTCGATGAATTGTGGGACCAAGCTGCCTGCTGACTAACGTAGGATTGCAGCTGCTTGGCTCAGCCAAATTTAGAGTGTACTGGGAAAGGTTGCTAAGAAATGGTGATTCTGCCCCAGGGACTCTTTGGGCTCTGACTCACACATGGCAGTGGATTGATATCAGGTGGCTGCAGGGGCTCCCCACCACCCTGGCCACGCGTTCTGGCTGGCCAAGGGGGCTGCCTCCCCACGGGAAGGTGCCACCAACCCATGGGCAGCTCCTGCTCCGCTTGTGACATTGAGGGGGACTGAAAGTCGGGCTGTTTCGTCTTTTTGTTGAGCCCTTCCAGGATGGCTGATTTGTTTGCAGTTCAGGCAGGAGGAAATCAAGGTAACCCAAATCTAAAACATTCAGGGATTTTTGGGGGGTAGCACAAGTAAAATCCTAAAACATCAGGATCACCTATCATAGAGTCATAGAACAGTTTGTGTAGGAAGGGACCTTCAAGATTACTCAGTTCCAACCCCCTGCCCTGGGCACTGACACCTCCCACCAGACCAGGTTGCTCCAAGTCCCATCCAGCCTGGCCTTGAATCCCTCCAGGGATGGGGCAGCCACAGCTTCTCTGGGCAACCTCTTCCAGTGTCTCACCACCTTCATAGGAAAGAGTTTCCTCCAAATATCTAATCTAATACATCCGAGGACTTTAATATTATTTAAAAAAAAAAGACAAAAACAAAATGGAAGGATATTTTGGAATTAAATTGCCTATTTTAATTAGGAAAATAAAAATATTTTATATAAAATATGAACAGTTAGGGCTTAGGTTTGGTTTGGTTTTTTTTTTCACATTTCCTGATCTGTAAGCAATTTGTTAAAAGCAAGATGTGTTAATAAACTATGTGCTCATAAACCTGGTGTTCTCAGGTCCACATTTATGACAAAAAAAGTAAAAGAATTAACCAGCTAAATTAAATACTCCCCCCTTTTATTAATTACCTAACCTTTAGCATTAGCTAAACGTGTAAATGTGATGACATTATGTAGTTAAATTTCAGCATGGAAACATTCAAAGTTAGGTCTTTGCCTACTGCTTTATCAGCGATGACCTGAAATCTTTGCTCAAATCTATGATGGATTTTGCTTGATACTTGTCGCGAACACTGTGTGCTCAGTCTGTAACCTGAAAATGAAATGACATGAAATTAAACAAATAAGAAGTCAATTTACATATTGTTCACAGACTATTTGCAAACAGAAAAACCACCTAAAGTCAGTAACCAGGCTGCTAGCTATGGCTATGCCAAGGACTTCTAGTTTGTGCTTCTCTTGCAGGGCTGGGAGAAGCAGGATAACTTGAAAAGCATAGAAGCCTGCAACTGAAGTTCATAAAAAATGCAAAACCTTGAGTTTTATGGATTTGGGGTTGAACTCATACCTATGGATCAATGGCAAAATACTGTTTTGGTGTCACAACCTGTTTTTTTTTTTTTTCTTTTTTGGTAAAATTTCATTTAGTGCTTATCTAGGATAGAAGAAAGTAACTGAAATGTTTTTTGAGTTTAATTCAATTCGGCTGTTGGTGAATTTTGTCTTCTGACAGTTGCAATTCCGAGTGTTTGCATGCTCTACATGAAATTGGCTGTTTTACAAAAGACTTATACAAATCCTAGAATTCCTGGCTTGCAAATGGACTGGAATGAATTATGACCTTTTCCATAATAGCGTGTCATCCTAGTTGTTGTGTATAAAATTAACGAAAACCCTGAGTACAGGAAAATGCCTTCAGCCAACTCTTTTCAGCTACTAGGCTCTTTCTAAGAGATCATATAGAATTAACTGTTTCAGCTCCTTGAACTTCCAAGAAATGTAGTAGTTAGCAAAGTTCAACAGATCCTCTGATTAATGCAAAAGCCTTGGTCTTATGAAACTGGGATCCTTTTGTTTTAGGAAAACAATAGGAAGGCTTCAATCTTTTTTTTTTATTTTTTTTTTTCCTTCGTATTTTATGGAAAGATGCTCCTGGGCGAAGCAGCTGATGCCTCTGCAATTACATCACGGTCAGCAGAGCCCAACAAAGTGCAAGGAGTTGGGTTTATTCCATATTCCAGATATATTTATTTCTGGGGTGGTTATATGGACTATCTCTACATAGGAAAGGTGAGGGATGACCACGGGGCCGATGTGATACAAATGAAGATTTCAATTCTTGAGTCAAATCACAGCAGAAAATTCCATATTTGGGGACAGATCAGAACTAAAGAGGATGTCTAATAGCTGAACTGCATTAGATACACCAAATAGATGAATTCTGTATTCTAGGGAATAGTTCTTACCACAACAAGATATTCTGTCTTTATTCCTTAGAGACAGAGGGGATGAACTGGGGATTACATATCACTTAAATGTGCCACACACATTGTCTCTGAACAGTCTGGTAAAGAGAAAAGCACTTTCTAAGGTCATGGCATCCCCTTGCTTAGCTGGATAGCTTTCAAGTGAAAAAAAAAAAAAGAAAAAAAAAAGAATGAAAAATTAATAAAGGAGGGGAATTTTTACATGTTTCACATTACCTTTGTTTGTTAAGCTGGAGTATGATGTGTGGAAAAATTTTAAATCTTTAAGGCATCTTTTAATATTTCAGTTACCTGAAATATTAACTGATTTATTAGGTTCTATTATATTGGATCCAGGTCACTACAGGAAATACTCAGCTGCAGTGAGTCTCTACAAAAAAATAGGTCAGACTATCCATATATCTTCTTATATTATTGCAAAATTGCTTCCCAGATAACAATGTAAGTAGAAATGTGAGGTTTTTGCATCTCGCTGTATCCCCAATGGTCACACTGTGACTTCCTGCACGTGCTGTTCCAATGCCCCTCTGTCCTAGTCCATAAAAGAGCTCACATCGTATTCCCTGGAATAACATTAAATATGGAGAAAACAATTTTTTCCAATTTAGGAGCAGAGCGTGTTGTAACATTCTACAAAATAAACCCCAAAGAAAACAATGGCCAAACCTCTTGGTTACACATTTGTGCAGCCTTATAATCTCAAAGGCAAAAGAGCTTCAAAAGCTAGAGATAGACTGTGATCTTTTCATGGAAAAAGACAAATGTTTTTGAAAACACTGTGTATTTATTGTACTAACAGAATCCAACTCAAATTTCTCCTACAACTTCATGGATTTGTCAGAATTATTGTACTAAAATAAACTATACTATTTGCTCCAGACCCTTCTTCCATTTTGTAGTTTACATGCACACACATAAAAAGGTCAAGAGGATGAGTGAAAAATTTTGATGAGGGAAGACTAGTTTTCCCCTGAATTATGAATCAAGTCCAAGGTCTTGATGCTTGTTTGAAAAGCAAGCCAGGACCTGAGATCAGATTTTCCAGAGGCCTGGCTAAAAGGTCTATGAGGGAAGACCATGGATGGCTGCCTGGCTTCAACTTGAAAGCCCTGGCAGGAACCAGGACCAGCCATGTCCATGGTATAATCTATTGCAAGAAAGGAGGGTCATCTGCACCTGACCAATGGGCAGGGTGTGCATCCATGACCTGCTCTCTCACAGAATCACAAAATGATACGGAATTGGAAGGAACCTCTGGAGATCATCTAGTCCAACCCCCTGACAAAGCAGGTCCACCTAGAGGAGGTTGCACAGGAACTTGTCCAGGTGGGTTTGGAATGTCTCCAGGGATGGAGACTCCACCACCTCTCTGGGCAGCCTCTGACAGGGCTCTGCCACCCTCACAGGAAAGAAGTTCCTCGTCCTACTTAGATGGAATTTCTTATGTTCAAGTTTGTGCCAGTTCCCTCTTGTCCTGTCCCTGGGCACCACTGAAAAAAGCCTGGCCCCTTCCTCCTGACACAATACTCCAGATGGGGTCTCACCAGGGTAGAGCAGAGAGGGGGGAAGATCTCCCTTGACCTGTTGGCCACAATTTTCTTGATGCACCCCAGGATGCCATTGGCCTTCTTGGCCACAGGGGCCCATTGCTGGCTCATGGGCATCCTGCTGTCCACCAGGACTCCCAGGTCTTTTTCCTCAGAGCTGCCCTGCAGCAGGTCAACCCCCAGCCCTCCAACACCCCCATCCCCTCTGTATACCTCAAAAGCAAAACACAAAACAAAAAGCCCAGGAAAAACAAACTGCTGCCAAACACATGACTCTTTCCAGACAACCAACCAGATATAACGGGTACTGTTTCCATACCTGCATACTCTTGTAATGACCAGAGTTATGAGGAGTATCACAGGTAAAGCAGTTTTCCTGGCCTCCAAGCCAAGAGATTCTGCATATTTGGGGATTTTCTTCGCTCACACCTTCCCTACGGCCTGGGAAATTTTGTGTTCCTGTTACACTGGGATGACCTGGCACGTTGTTTACACATTGCTGTATCTGAAACGCTTGTTTATACAGTTTTAGTCACCATATCACAGGAAGAGGATATAATTTGTCTACTTCTAAAAGCACAGCGTGCAGTAATCTGACGAACAGTAGGTCTCAAGGAGACTTGGTGATAAAGAAAGGTTATAGAAGCTACTTTTTTTTTTCCTCAAAGGCAAAGGAAATCTTTGAAGTGGCTGTGTTTAATAGCTCCAAATGATAACAAAAAGAAATAAAACACAGGTGTCCTGATTTACTCCATTAAGCCCAAGTGTAGGCCATAAAAACCAGTAGGTACTGTAATGCCCAAATTTTAGACATTATCTAGTAAAGTTATTAGGATTGGTGCTTATGCAGTGCAGTGCATGGGTCAAGTGCCTGAGAACAGAAACCACAAAATCCAATATGCTGAACTGAAATCACAGAAGCTAAGAAATGGTGAAGAGAGAGGCATATCCTAAAAACCCATCCTACTGTGGAACGTCGATTATTAACTCTAGACTCATTGAGGCTTGTAGCCTTGAATGTCCTTTGGGACTTAGGTACTCTGTCACCCTTTTATCCAAAACTTCAGTTTAGCTATCCACATCTGTGTGGATTGGCCAAAGTAGGCTTTGATAACTTTGGAAACATTTCTATTTGACCCATTATGGTTAATGTCTTCTAGGTGATAAGGTGATTCTGTTGTGTGGTAGACTGGTGAGGTTTGGAGGATGCAGGGATGACTGCCTGTGTAACGTTCTCTTAATTTACTGGATTAACTCAGCATGTGGAACCACCTCATCAAGTTGCTCAACCTTTCGTCGTTACTCCTTTCTTATTTACAAGAGTATACTCTTTCAGTGGAAAAAGGCCTATGGTGTCCTTTGTCTTGGTGCACTTTTAGATGTTTTTTGTCTCCAAAACCTCAAATGAGCAGACCAATATCTGTCCTTGAAGACTTTGCCTGGCTCATTTCAGCTCAACCTTTATTATTATACCTCAACCGAGTGGTTACCTCATTTGGACAGGACAGAGCGGTGCTGCTTTGTACCTGTAGCTAAAGGAAAATGCAGGCAAAAAGAGTTTTCCCACTTTTATTTAGGGTGCTGGAAAGTTTGCCCATTTGGCAAAGGCCATTAGCCGCTGGTTGAGTTGCCATTACTCAGCAGGGCCTGGCTGGAACACCTCCAGCGAGGGGAAGTGTCTTCTGCACGGTGTCCAAGTCTCACACCTGCAAAGCAGGAACAACAGCCTTGCTCGCCTTTCGTCTGGGGAGGGGGAGAGGTGGATTCCAGCCCAGCTCCGCGCTCGCTGGGTGAGCCTCCCAGAGGCCACGTGGGCCTTCTGGATGTGAGAAACTACCTCTCTGTCACTGCTGGCACAGCCGTTTGTGACGTTTCCAAGCTAAGTGAGAACCTATGGCTGTTTATAAGGGGTCTGTCCCTACGGACTAGTTCTCCAGCATCAGACAGCTTTCTTTTCCAACCCATATATCTCCTTTAAAAAAGCGGCCTCTGAATCAGTCACCGAGAACGTAAAAAGGTTATTTCTATCTCTGGGTGGACATGTAATGAATTTTTATAGAATAAAAGGCTCTGTTTTCTCTCTCTCACATTGCTGGTCTTCCTGCCGTTTTATTCCTTGTGGAACAGAGCAGCTGTCAGGAACATGCATGTGTTTTGCTGCAGTTGCATCCACAGTGACAACCAAAAATAATACAGGAGGGAGATAATTAACATATTGCTACTTTTCTCTTTGTACCGTGCTGCTTACACATGTATTTACTAACATGCTGCTCTATCATGGCTCCCATTAGAGTTATAAAGTTTTCCTACATATGGGCTTTAAGCTTTTCTAAGCACAAATTTGACTTTTATTAGAGAAACTTGATATAAGACAGTAATTTCAAAACTGACTTATTGCACACTTATTGGTTCAATTTGTGAAGTTTTATAAGATGCCATTATTTAATTCCCAGAGCCTGCTTACAGCTGCTGTTGCTCTTCTTGGAACACCTTTTTTGCCTTGGCAAAATTGTGGGCTACAACCCCCTCCAGTTGGTAAACACACAAACAGACCATTGAGCGCTGGAACAGAGTCTTCTGTATGTTTCTGTAAGTGATCCTAATGCCTGCCTGAAGGGTTGAGCCAACACTTTGGAAAAAACAGAGTTTTCTGTGGTTGACCATGCAGGCAACGGGTTATCTCTGGAGCCAAGGTTGCCTGCGGAGTGGCTGGGATGGTGAGTGCAGCTGGAAGTGTGGCGTGGACATACTTAAGCTGGTTTTAAACAAGGTGGTTGAGGTACTGGGAGGCAGCCAGTGGCTGGGGCTGCCAAACTCAGCTGAGAGTCTGGATAAACCCCCAGGCAACCAGCCACCTTGCTGCTTGCTCCACCACCATGGCTGCTTGCACACATGTTGCCGCCTCTGAACTTCTCAATTCTACAACTCGGCGCAGGAAGGTTCTGGCTAGATGCCTCAGCAAGAGGCATCACCCCAGGAGGCTTCACCTTGGGGACATCAGCAGCTGAGGAGGGCAGATGTCAAAGTTATGGCTGTTTTCTGCACCCAACATGGCTTTCTGCAGTTGTTTCAGTGCCTGTGCCGGTCCCAAGCCACAGGTCCACAGGCTGGTGGGATTAAAGCCAGTTCAAGCATGGCTGTGTTCTCTGCTGAGGCTCCCAGGCATGCAAGGGTAAGGAACTGGTGACTTTGGGTAAGGCTGGGGTTGAGCGGAGAGAGCTGTGCTAGGCTGTAAACTAGGAGTAAGCAGATCCTCACCAGCCTTTCCACCCCACGTCCAAGCTTTTTGTGGCTTAACCCCAGCCAGTAACTAGGACCACACAGCCATTCACTCACTCCCTGTCCCACCCCTAGTGGGACAGGGATAAGAGGGAGAAAAGGGGGGGGGAGGGAAAGCCCCAACCTCGAGGTCTGAGATAAAAATAGTTAAGAGAACAGTAATGGAAGAGAAAAAAAAATTAATAATAATAACCTTAGTAATAATAGTATTAATAGTAGTAGTAGTAAAAGAATATACCTAAAAAGAAGTGAAGCAATACAATTCCTCTCAGTGTCTGATGATCAATTGCCCATCCTGAGCGATGATCATGGATTCCTGACTCCTGTCCAACCCCCATATATATACTGAGCATGAGGTCTATGCTATTCCTTTGTCCAGCTTGTCCTGCCTACGCTCCCTCTCAGCTTCTATGGAAGCTGAAAAAGTCTTGGATTTAATATAAACATTACTTAGCAACAGCTAAATCAATATATTTTATCAACATTATTTTCATACCAAATCCAAACCACGACAGCTACTAGGAAAAAAATTAACTTTATCCCAGCCAAAACGAGGGCAACTCAGTATGGAGAGATTTTAAAACTTTGTTCTGTGATGTTTGTCTTGTGTAACATCCCTACGGATGGACTGCTCATAATATGTCAGTTTAACCTCCCTAAGTGTTTGGTGAAGAGACCAACACCAGGCTATGAAGAGGCTTAAATTTCTTCTAATTGCTACCATCTCACAACATTCACGACAGGATCTTTAATTATTGTCTAGCAACATAGGATCTTTTTCTGGAATTGCTTCCTTTGAAGAACTGAGCGAGCATGGCCCAGCGTTACGCTCCTTTGGGCTGAGGGAGTTGCTAAGGGAAGAGGAAACGCTAATGGTTCTCTAAATCATTCTGCCAGTTGGCCCATGTTGTCTTTAATCTTATTCACCTATCTCCGAGGAACCTGCAACACCGACTGGTAGCTCAGTCTTGCTGTAGCTGATTTTCTTTTCCATATGTCTCAGCATTCCTACATCTGGTGCAAGAAACCATAACAAAGCAAGCAAACCCATTACATTGCAAAAACCAAATGTGAAATGTTCTCGTGTGCACAGTGTATGTGTGTATTTTAAAATGTGGCCATTTAGAGAGGTGTAAGAAGGCGGAAAACAGCCAGACTCATTTCAGCAGACATGTGGAAGGGTGCCTTAGTTGGGAGGCTGGTCCAAGGCACTCCCTCACTTTCTAACCACCGAGAGCTCCAGGCTCCTCCAGAAGGAGGTGGAGACTAGGAGCCTGGAGCATAAAGTCAGGAGCTGTGATTTTATCTGCACCTTATGGAGCTGCCTCTCTAGGACCATCCTCAGCATAGGTATTTTTCCACTTGAGGAAACTTGTGTCTAGAACACACTTTTGGAGCTGACCTGCTAAGATGCCATTTCAGAACAAAGGTGCTGATATAACTTTAATTACGCCTACATTAATGCTTGTGATTCAGCTTTGTTGAAACATTCAAACTTATTTAATTAAATATACACATTTATAGAGTGTACAGTCAAGGTAACCTGAATCTGTTGCTGCCCTAAGGGGAACATACCTTATTTTCTGAAGCTCAGGTTAATTTCCTCTGTAGACTTGCCACCCTTCCACCAGCTAATAAGTAAAGTATGCTGGAGATTAAAAACGCTATTCAAGATACCAGGTGATAATTTGGCAATCCCATGATGGGAACATGAGTTTTCACTGCTTGTTCATTTGTTTGTTTTGCAGTGTTTCAGTCTGCAACTTTAACATTTGAATTCAACACTTAGCAAGATGTCCTGTGCGTTGTTAAGCTCTCTGGAGAATATAAACACGTTCTTGTCATAGTGAAAAGCTAAGATCACTCAAACCCAGTGTCCTGTTTCTGACAGCGGTTGGTAGCAGGCACGTAGAGACAGAATACTAACACAAGGCATGCAGAGCTTCCCCAGTCTTCCCAGCCATTAGAAATCAGTGGCTTAGTGATGCTCTACATTGTTATCCACTGTGTTTAATAACCTGAGATGAACTTCCCTCCCATAAATTTGTTTGATTCTTTTTTGCTTCCATAACTTCACTGCAAGCAGTGTTGCAAACTCTGTCCAGTCATTTTAAGCATCCAAAAATTTCACAGGTTGCACAGGGCAAAGAGTAGATCCAAAGACCCTGTGTCTACCTCTAAACAGTAGATAATGACTTCTTATTCATCTTTGCCACTTACACAACTGTTGGCCATTCTGCAATGTCACTTTTCTATGGTCACTTTTCCAAACTGAGGACACCTAACCCAAGTATTTTCCTCTTGAATGGCAGGTGCTGTGTAAACTGAATGGTGTGGTTGAGGGATGGGATGCCACCCAGAGGGACCTGGACAAGCTTGAGTCCAGGTTTCCCTTCAGCTTGCCTGATTGCCTGTTGCCAAATGTTTTTTTTTTGGCTTAACACAGTAGTTTCAATTGCAGCAGAAGCAATCCAAGTAAATGTTTCGACAACACAGGACCACATCTTCATTTTATTTGCTTTATTATGAATGCTGTTGCTGCTTTCCAGGGCAAGCACTGTGACTTTTCCAAATCACTTCTTTGCCCATTAGCCAATCCTGGTCAGACATCAAGAGCTTCCCCTGTGGTTGCCTTCAATCTCTTCCTTCAACCATCGTTCTATGGAAAGGTAAGCAATGTTGTGAAAACAGAGCTCATTTCCTAAGCAAAATCAAACCCTCTCCAGGTCTTGCACTGCAGTTCTCTGTTGGGGGATGTGGTGTAGGGGAGAACTTCTTAGAGTGGGTTTGATGGTTGGACTCGCTGATCCCAAGGGTCTTTTCCAGCCTGAATGATTCTATGACTCTATGATTCTCACCGTGTTAGACCACTGTTAAGAGCTGTACATATTTTTCCCTCCTAATGATAGTATATCATTATATCATAGTATAGTGATACTACATCATACTATCATGATAGTATATCATTGGCCTCTTCTCCCAAGGGANCAACACAAAACTGTCACCCCCAGATGTACCGCCAGAGTGCTGGTCACACACTGGCTGATTTCTGCCCCAACCCCGTCTCTCCTTTAAAGCTGCTGGAGAGCTCAGAAAAAAGATAAACCCAGTCCGAGGAGCACGTGGACCACAAGTTCATCTGGGAACGGCTGGTTCCCCCTAGAGCTTTTGGGAACCTGCACCCTTGCCCTTCCCCGTGCTTAACGAGGCCGGTGGGCATAGAGCTGATTTAGTGGAAACTAACAGTCAGAGTTTAAATATGCTCCGATGACAGCTGACTTTACTTGCGAGAGCTGTTGCACAAGGCTTTTGCTAATGATTAAAGCAGATGGACAGGAGGAAGAAAGCAGAAAGCTTGAATGTGTGAGAGGTGAAAGGGCAGGAGAATTAGCTCAGAGATTTCCTGTGGTGTGTGGGTGTTTTTGTGTTGTGCGCTAAATCAAAGAATTGTTTTTAATGAATGAAAGCGCTACACTCCAGCAGCTTAATTACAGCTAGCCTTTTTCCTCACCACAGTGAGAGCGGGCATTATTTTAGATGTGCTTGTGGCAGAGTATAAAATGGCCTCGCTTTACCTTTCCTGGGTGTTATTCTGCAAATACCTCATTTGGGGCAACCCTCTGAACAAGGCCAGGGGGTGAAATGTCTCTCCAGCTGAGCGGCACAGGCAGCATGGAAGGCAAGGAGGACATTGGCCTTCGTGTGGCCCTGCTGCTTAGAGTCTTTAATTAGCATTGTCTTTAATGAGTCATTACTTAGAGGCTGCTGTTGCCCCTGCCCCAGTAGTGTGCCTTGTCAGTGCCCCCCATTTTCCTGGGAGAGAGGCAGAGGAAGGCTTGGGGACCACAGCCAGCTTGTACGCAAGGGTCCCACTCCATGAAGGGCAAACCCTGGTTATGGGGTGTTAGAGGAACAGACAATCCCTGGATGAAGCTCTGAGGTCTCTGTTCCTCACCACCTCTTCCCTAGGCATTACCCGTTGCATTTCTAGACAGTCTTATTTTCTCTATAAAACCCCTGCTTATTCTTAAACCTTATTTTCTCAACTTGGTGACCTGTGCTAAAGTACTCTGTTACCCTCTTTAGAGTTTTGCTCAGGTTTAAATGTCATCTTCATATTTTCTTGAATGATGCCAAAAATGCCCTGATTCTACATTCACTTGCCAGAGTATCTGTGTAAATGAAATCGTAACTACATAGTATTCTGCTTTATGTGGCCACAGTGACATCAAGACCTTCCTTTTAGCCTCCAGTGATGTAAATATTGAATATGTTTTAATTCTATCTTAAGACCAATTGCAGTACAACTGCTGCTATATTTACTCCAGCATCAGCTGCATTGCAAATTAAATTAAACACGTTCTTCTGTCCAGGAAAACATCTGCAATGCAAAGCAAAAATTGTGTTTGGTTTGGTGAATTTTATACTTCAAACCCAAAAGGAAATGGTTTTGTATAAACAGATGAGGAAAAAATGTAGTGCTACCTGCCCAAGTTCTTTAAATGTTGTTGTTTAATATCTGGTTTTGTGAGGAGTTGGATATGTATCTACCATTAGCCTCAAGACAAGAACATATTTTATTTTCAAATTAATTATTCCACTCAGTAAAAATTAAATCTATGTAAAAATGCCAACGAAACAATGAGAAAACTGTTTGCAATTTACATTTTCCAAAACTTCAGTCTGGAAAAAAACACCCCAGTTGGTGATTGCAATTAATAGCGATGATGATGATATAAGGAAGTGCCATAAATTTTGCAATGAGTGAGAATTCCAGAATAGCAAAATTAGCTTTGTTTTTTGGTTGGGTTTGGGTTTTTTTTGGTTTTTTTTTTTTTGTGCATCTGTCTGTTGCTATTTTATTGTTGCTTTCACGTGCCTATTCCCTGTAATTTAACATTTGGAACAGTGATTCATTTAAACCTCTCCAATAACACTATGAATGTTTCTCTCTCTTTTTGGTTGAGAGTCTGCATATTTGAGGCAAAGAGAGTTCTCTGTTCTGGAAGAATCTATTTGTTGTGAAGAACTCAACCTCAAGAAAACTGCGAGGGCTTCTTACAGTCTGGTGTAGACAGGTAAATAATGATCAGGAAAAAAATCGTACCAAAAATCAGCATGGTTTTCCATTTGCATATGTGCAGGCAGACTAAAGGAGCAGATAAAATATTTTATGAGTTTGGCTCAAGATGAAAAAAGAACCAAACCAAAATAACTTTTGTTCCTTTGAAAATGGACGAAAAAAAAGACAAAAACCCCAACAACTTTTGTCCCAGTAATGTCTCTCCAGCTTTGATTTAAGCTTTAGTTTCGTTCAAATGAAACCACTTAACTTTGTCTGGTTTAAGAGTCAGAATCATACGAAACAACCATGTTTTGCCAAACACAATAAATCAGCCCAAGTTCAGTCTAAATTTGTCTCACATTTTTTCCAAATTCAATAAATATTTAGCAGGTTGGACCAAGGTTTGAGGTTTCTAATGGATGCCCTGACTGCTTTAGACCTCCTTTGGTGGTTTGATGCAGAAAGAAAACACAGTTCTGCTGAAATCTAGAAGGCAGTGAACAAGAGAGGCAGAAGGAGATCTGGGTAGACATGTTTGTCTGGTCCCCCAGAATTGTTTAACCCATGAAAATCTCTGTTTAATGGAGCACTCTGGCGACAATGAGCCATGCACGTGGTTGTAGGCATTATGAATGTTTTGGTGGCAATCCAAGTCCCCACCTCCCCAGGTGAACCAACTATTCTCCAAGTGGTGCTGTCGATGTTCAAGTCCTTTGATTTCACACAATCATGGCTTTTGGTCTGGGTGACACTGTGTAAAACTATGAAACAATGCTTGATACGTTTAATCTCTTTTTTTGGACCAGGATCTTCTTGCTATTACTGCATTTCTGTACTTGGATATGTGTTTACTGAGCCTGGACACAAACCTCCCTATCAATGGAAAGATTTGTAGTTTGGTGGATATTCTTAATTTGTCGAGGAAACAGGGAACCGTGGTGATCATGTGATTTAAGAGATTGAAAAATCCTGATTTATAATAGTGCTGTGAATTTCGCAACACTGTCTTTCATTTTATAACTTAGTCCTGCCATCCATTCAGAATTGTTTCATTTTAGCTTCCAAATAGGAATGTCTTGGTGAAGTAACACTGTCAAATTTCCTTGAGTACACAGAATTGTGAAATACTCCTCGTGGCAATTTTGGGATTAGGGAGTGTTAAAAATGAGATGAACAAACACGTGAAAAAAAACAAAAAAAAAAACAAAAAAAAAAGCAAAACATTATTGGCAGCAAAGTGTGAAAAACAATCTGAGACAAATTATGTACATAGATTGAATTTCATGTTAAGCTTTTAAAGAATTAAATAATGGGGTTTTTTCTGCCGTATTAAATTAATATTATTGCTACGCTTGAATAAAAAAATACAGAAATGTTATTCTAAAATGGGTTATAGTCTACTTTTGCTTTAACCAAACTACAGTTAAAGGAAGAGACACCATTACAGCAGGGAAGATGCTATATGCATTTGATATCAGTAGAAGTGGAGAGCTGATTTTAGTCAGTTTCCATCACAAAACACACAAATAAAATATAATTGCTAGTGAAAATTAGTGCAGGCTACTGATTGTGCTTGTTTATGGACACTTTGGTCTCGACTCTCGTACAGCTGTGGGAGACTCCTGCTGTGTGTGCTGTGATGCAGCACAAGCGAACAGCGGGAGGGATGTAAAGCTATCTTCCAGTCACGTTGCACGTAGTAACATATGACAGCAATTATGAAGGACAATGAGCTTGGACCAAGCAATATGAACAGGTAGTTGAAATATCCAGGGCTGGCTCCAACCCTCCTGGTTTTGTTTAAACCCCGTGCCTTGCCTGTGTTGGGGATGCCAAGGGGACCTTGTGATGGGGGAGAACAGGCGTTGGGACTGTTGGACGCAGTCTGATTTACAGTCAGTTTCAACCTGTGCTTAGAGCTGTGGCTGAGTGACTGGATATAATGGTAGGGGACAACTGAGTGTATCTAAAGCCAAGATGAACTTTTTTCAAGTTACCACGTGAATCTACCATGTGAGCCAGGGAAACAAACAAAAAAACCCACCCCACTCTCTTTGCAGCTGTCTTTGGAAGGAAGAACTATGTAAAAAGCAAAACATGTTTTCCCCTAATGTTCTTAAAAGTGTGTGATATTATTTTTCTCAAATGATCTGATTTCTCACTTGATCGTGGTTGCCCAGGTATTCATTCATCTCAGTTGTTTGTTCTGTATTTGTCTTTGGAGGGGCAAGCAGTGTCTGTAAGATACATCACACAGGCAAAGAGGAGACAGCACACCCAAAAACTTCGAAGCCAAGAGAGGAATTGAGAAAAATGAGATTCAGACATTAAGAGAGAGCACTGGCACTTCAAATCCTGTGAGCAAGAAAGTTGGCAAAAGCAAAAAGCCAGGGAAAGATGCATTATATGCTGCATATTTTATTTCACTTCTGAAATGGCGTAAGGAGGAGCTATGGACAAGATTAAAGGAGAATGGAAGGTGCCAAGACCGAAGAGGGATCCATGCATAAACCCCCAAGTCAAGAAAATGATTTGTTATTTTGTTTTCTGTCCTTTTTGCCCTGGAAAAGAGGAGGGAGGGTTGGGAGGCGAGACAGGGAAAGAGCTGGTGCGGAGGAATCGGCATTGCTTAGAGGTTGCCTCCCGTGACCCCGAAGGGAGCACGGTGAAGGCTAGAGGGGACCCCCCCAGCCAAGGACAAGGGCATAAAGCCCAAGGTGGAAGTGAAGGTTGAATGGAACATCAAAAACTTAGCGGGGAAAGCTAATTTACAGAGGGGAGAAAGGAAGTGAACAACAGAAGGGGCATGTTGAAGACTAGAAAGTAATTTAGAAAAAGAAGTTCTTGCAGAAAGGGGACAGCATTTGCTACATGTAGCCTGAGAGAATGAAGCCAGGATGTGTGGGAGCCAGTCCAAGACTGTAAGTTAAAGAAGGGTAAGAAAACATACCAGCAGGAGTGCTGAATTGAGATCAAGGGCAAGCATCCTCACAGGTCACTGGAAAATCAGCGTCTGCCAGTCATTACCTCACTGTGACCACAGATATCTTCTAGCCAAAGTGTAAAGAAAAAACATAATCTCAGATAGCCTTGTGTGTGAATTCTAGACCCGTGATGATACACTGATGATACCAAGTGAGGTCCTTAGGTCTGATCGGTTTCATTAGAGAGGCAGCACGTGAGCTCTGATTTTGGCTTGCAACTCCCTGCTCTGCCATTTCATAGCACATGTGTCTACCCCATCCCCATGGGCCCAGGTCCCAGTGGAAAAAGCCCCAAGACTTGTCCTGCATAACTAAGGGCAGGAGAATGCCCTTGGCTCCACAAAAGAGAATGCAATGAGAGGTTTGAGAAGAGATGGTTCATTTCAGAGTGGCAGTTGCTGTGTAGCAAAGTCCTTGTACAGAATCCCCTGGAAGATGCTGGTGGTGGAACCAGCCACTGTTTTCTCACANGTTAAAGGAAGAGACACCATTACAGCAGGGAAGATGCTATATGCATTTGATATCAGTAGAAGTGGAGAGCTGATTTTAGTCAGTCTCCATCACAAAACACACAAATAAAATATAATTGCTAGTGAAAATTAGTGCAGGCTACTGATTGTGCTTGTTTATGGACACTTTGGTCTCGACTCTCGTACAGCTGTGGGAGACTCCTGCTGTGTGTGCTGTGATGCAGCACAAGCGAACAGCGGGAGGGATGTAAAGCTATCTTCCAGTCACGTTGCACGTAGTAACATATGACAGCAATTATGAAGGACAATGAGCTTGGACCAAGCAATATGAACAGGTAGTTGAAATATCCAGGGCTGGCTCCAACCCTCCTGGTTTTGTTTAAACCCCGTGCCTTGCCTGTGTTGGGGATGCCAAGGGGACCTTGTGATGGGGGAGAACAGGCGTTGGGACTGTTGGACGCAGTCTGATTTACAGTCAGTTTCAACCTGTGCTTAGAGCTGTGGCTGAGTGACTGGATATAATGGTAGGGGACAACTGAGTGTATCTAAAGCCAAGATGAACTTTTTTCAAGTTACCACGTGAATCTACCATGTGAGCCAGGGAAACAAACAAAAAAACCCACCCCACTCTCTTTGCAGCTGTCTTTGGAAGGAAGAACTATGTAAAAAGCAAAACATGTTTTCCCCTAATGTTCTTAAAAGTGTGTGATATTATTTTTCTCAAATGATCTGATTTCTCACTTGATCGTGGTTGCCCAGGTATTCATTCATCTCAGTTGTTTGTTCTGTATTTGTCTTTGGAGGGGCAAGCAGTGTCTGTAAGATACATCACACAGGCAAAGAGGAGACAGCACACCCAAAAACTTCGAAGCCAAGAGAGGAATTGAGAAAAATGAGATTCAGACATTAAGAGAGAGCACTGGCACTTCAAATCCTGTGAGCAAGAAAGTTGGCAAAAGCAAAAAGCCAGGGAAAGATGCATTATATGCTGCATATTTTATTTCACTTCTGAAATGGCGTAAGGAGGAGCTATGGACAAGATTAAAGGAGAATGGAAGGTGCCAAGACCGAAGAGGGATCCATGCATAAACCCCCAAGTCAAGAAAATGATTTGTTATTTTGTTTTCTGTCCTTTTTGCCCTGGAAAAGAGGAGGGAGGGTTGGGAGGCGAGACAGGGAAAGAGCTGGTGCGGAGGAATCGGCATTGCTTAGAGGTTGCCTCCCGTGACCCCGAAGGGAGCACGGTGAAGGCTAGAGGGGACCCCCCCAGCCAAGGACAAGGGCATAAAGCCCAAGGTGGAAGTGAAGGTTGAATGGAACATCAAAAACTTAGCGGGGAAAGCTAATTTACAGAGGGGAGAAAGGAAGTGAACAACAGAAGGGGCATGTTGAAGACTAGAAAGTAATTTAGAAAAAGAAGTTCTTGCAGAAAGGGGACAGCATTTGCTACATGTAGCCTGAGAGAATGAAGCCAGGATGTGTGGGAGCCAGTCCAAGACTGTAAGTTAAAGAAGGGTAAGAAAACATACCAGCAGGAGTGCTGAATTGAGATCAAGGGCAAGCATCCTCACAGGTCACTGGAAAATCAGCGTCTGCCAGTCATTACCTCACTGTGACCACAGATATCTTCTAGCCAAAGTGTAAAGAAAAAACATAATCTCAGATAGCCTTGTGTGTGAATTCTAGACCCGTGATGATACACTGATGATACCAAGTGAGGTCCTTAGGTCTGATCGGTTTCATTAGAGAGGCAGCACGTGAGCTCTGATTTTGGCTTGCAACTCCCTGCTCTGCCATTTCATAGCACATGTGTCTACCCCATCCCCATGGGCCCAGGTCCCAGTGGAAAAAGCCCCAAGACTTGTCCTGCATAACTAAGGGCAGGAGAATGCCCTTGGCTCCACAAAAGAGAATGCAATGAGAGGTTTGAGAAGAGATGGTTCATTTCAGAGTGGCAGTTGCTGTGTAGCAAAGTCCTTGTACAGAATCCCCTGGAAGATGCTGGTGGTGGAACCAGCCACTGTTTTCTCACATCTTGACAAAATTGCAACAACAAATCACAAGCTTGGGACAAGCTGAAAATGAAGCAGAGGCCTGGAGTCCAAATGTTCTTTGTTTCATGGAGTGCAGTGAAAACAATGGTAGAAGCAGTTGGCAGGTCATATTTTAACGACTGAATGTTTCCATTGTTTCATATTAATTTTCATAAATATTCATTAATGTGACACACAGAGTTGACTTGTGTAACAGTTTGCAGTATCTGAAGCCATTCTGTTCGTCTGATTATTTTATCACTTGTGCATCTAATAGTGACAAGCTGGGCGAGCTGACTGGCAGCCTGCTTCATTCCTCCGACTAATTCAGTTACTCTTTTCTTTTACTTGCTTTATTACCCCCATATTTCCTCCCTATTAGACTGGCTGGTAGGAGACTCGTTGAAGGAAAATCACACTGCAGACTGGCTTCTGCCTTTGTAATCATCATAAACTTCTCATGTGCAATGTCTTCTTTCCCTATTATACACACCGCGCTTCATTCACCAGGAATCAGAAAGCCTAACTGTACGATGCAGAAGAAAATGTATGGATAGATTTACTGAGCAAGTCACCTCTAGGTTCCTTCTCCCAACATTTCCTGCAGGCATGTGGCTCCCAGTTCATGTTTCCCTGAGGTATAAAGCCTTATGGATTTGTTATTCTTATCATCACCACTACTATTCCCTAAATAATAGCAGTGGTTCAGAGCAATGTCTTAGCCACCATACAAGTGAGTGACAGATTAAAAGAAAGTGCCTATACCCTAGACAAATTAAAATCTTGGTAAATGGGAAGAGGAAATGTTCTGCTTGTCACTGGTGAGGCCACACCTTGAATACTGTGTCCAGTTTTGGAACCCTTGCTGCAGGAGGGATATTGAGATGCTGGAGTGCATCCAGAGAAGGGTAACAGAGCTGGTGAGGGATCTGAAAAACAAGTCTTGTGAGGAGAAGCTGAGGGAGCTGGGGTTCTTCAGCCTGGAGAAAAAGAGGCTGAGGGAAAACCTTCTTGCTCTCTACACTTATCTGAAAGGAGGTTGTGGTGAGGTGGAGGTCGGTCTCTTCTCCCAAGTAACGAGTATTAGGACAAGAGAAAATGGCCTCAAATTGTGCAAAGGGGAAGATTAGGACGGATATTAGGAAAAATTTCTTCACTGCAAGGGTTATCAAACCCCTTATTGGAACAGTCTGCCCAGGGAAGCAATGGAGTCACCATTCCTGGAGGTATTTAAAAGACAAGTAGATGTTGTGCTGAGAGTCATGGTTTATTGGTGAACTTGGCAGTACCAGGTTAACAGTTGGGCTTGATGATTGTAAAGGTCTCTTCCAAGCAAACCAATTCTATGATGCTATATTCCATTATTTAACTAATCATTCAGGGGGACTTAGAGTGCAATTTCACTGTACATAGCATGTCCATTTGAAGAGCAGGGAGTCTACAGCTCGGGCTTTATATCTCATACAGAGAATAGGGCCCTTCTGCCATCAGACCGACCACAACAAAGGCTCTTGGCTTGATTTCCAAACTTGCTGAACATCTGCCGTTCTTTCTGACTTCAGTGCATGGTGCAAAAGCTCAGCAAGAGCTCAGCAGCTCTGAATGTCCGACTGGCTGCGTGACATCCTGAAGTCTCCTGCAGTACAGGGAGGTCTGGTATGATGCTGGCATGAGACCGGTTGTTTCTTCACCATGTGGGAAGAAAAAAGCACTCGTGCTCTGTGGCCAAACAGGCAATTGATGGGGGAAATGCAGCAGTGGCACAAAAAATGTGGTGCAAGCTGAGGCAATCATCACTCCAGCAAGCACAATGAACACCTTCTGGCTACATATATGGCTACATGTGTTATGCATTAGAGTTACACATGTTAACTATACCCATATATTTTTTCCTTCTGTAGAGGTAGCCAAACCCTGGTACTGGAGGCTGGTTGACTGACAGACATAACGTGATCCAGTGGATTCACAAGTCTATGGGTGCTGGAGGCCCAAGATGACTGCTGAACTGCTGACCAGCAGCTTGAACTTGGGTGGCTTTGCTTCTCTGCTACTGCCATTGGCCATCCATCCCCTGCAGTTGTAAGCTCCTGTCATGAAACACCAGCTGGAGCCGGGGGAATAAAGGTAGTGATTTCCAGTGAGTGCTACTACCTGCTTATGATTAACTTTGCCATAGGAGAGGCTGCAGGGTTGAGCAGGATGGCTCAGGAGGAGGGACAGGTACCAATATGGAGCTAGCCAGGAAGAGAGGCAAAGGCCAAGCATAGATTTAGAGATAACAAGGATCTGAGGAGCCATGGGAGGTCATTACCCATCTCCCTGACTCAAGACAGGATCTGCTGTGCCAAAACTGTTTCTGTCAGAAACATTTCTTCTTCCAAAAGCCATCAGTATAAGAAATTGCACAATCTCCCTCAGAAGCACCTTCCAGTGCTTAAGGATCCTTATGGTTAAAGGGTTTACTTAATTCCTGGCCTCATTTTTCCTTGCTCTGAATTAAGCATGTTACTGCTTGTTACATCCAAAGGGAGGTCTTGTCACATCTAAAGGGAGGTGAAAAGAGTAAGAAGAGGTCTTCACCCTTTGGCAGCTATCATTCAAAGCATTCACAGCCTATTACTGTTTCTCATCTTAGTTTTCTTTTTTTCCTAGGCTAAGCAGTACCAAATTTCTTCCTCCTTGTTTCCTCGATCTCTGCTTGTTCTCATTGTGTTTCTCTTGAGTCCCTCCCTTCACATCATTTTGAAGTGCCTCATCCAAGGCCAGGCTTGGTACATCAATTCTCCAAGTGAACCAAAGGATGTTTCACAAGTGGTGTTCCTGTTTATACTCCCAACATTCGTCTTTTCTGCAGTTCCATGTGCAACACCAAGGAGTTCACATTTGATGCCCCAGCCAGGGTCACTCCCAGGGTCCTTTTTCCATGGGCCTGCTGTGTAACAAGCTGTCCCTCCTGAGGAAATTAGGCTGCTGATAGCTGAAGAATAAAGTCAGGTCAAACTAGAAAGCCAGTGCTTTGACGCGTGGTTCATTTTGAAATGGACCATGATTTACTGAGCAAGATCCAGAGAACTCAGCACAAATAAAACTGTTCTACCAAGTCCGTGGAGAGCTGTCTGACCCCAAGGCCAGTTTGATTTAGCCTGTGCTGGCCAGGCCGTCGTCGTAGCAAAAGAAAGCTGCCGGAACAATAGTAGCAGCCACAGCAGCAAGGAAAACAGAAGCAGGGAGGTTTGCAGGAACTGGATGCCGGCCATACATCTGGGCAAGCCCACTGCGCACAACCCATGATGCGAGCCCTGCTCGGTGCAAACAGACGTGTGCGTTTAAGCCCATCCTACCCATAAGCTTTTAGCAATTGTAAGAGCCCCTGGAGTGCCCTCTCCTCTCAGCATTAAAGGACCGTTTATTTCCGTGCAGGAACATCGTGGAGAAGGGCACGGCTAAGGTAGAAGGGATGTATCGCAGGGTCTGCCCACCAGAAGGGTCCTCGTTGGCCTTCTGGCATAACCTTCCTTCACTCTTTGTATTCTTTTATTTATGGATTATGTTTACATTTTAAAATAAATCAACACTGTCAAAAGAAAATAATACATCCCCTCGGTAAATAGTTCAAAGTGGTATTTTGGTTTTTGCTCAGAGTCCTAGCAATATCTAAATCAATGGGAGTGTTTCCATTGTTCTCAGTTTGAAAAGCCAGTTTGCCAAAGGTACTGCACTGGCCTACATAAAGGTCAATGGTTAAGGCTTACTCTTTACTCTCTTTATTTTCAGATAAAACACATCTCTTGATATTACTGTGGTTGAAGACTATTCTGTGTGTGCGTGTGTGTGTGGGAGAGAGAGAAGCACACAGCGGTTTTTATTTTCTTACATTTAATGGGGCTATTTTGTGAGGCTGAAAAAAAATTGTTAAACTTGCCTTAATTGATTGTTTAAAGTACCATGGTGGATTTGTCTTTTAAACATAGCCCGTGGTTAAAGTTCCTGTTGCATTGTATTTGAAGTAGGTCCTTTGTGCTTTAAAATGAAAACTGTAAAACTTTTGGTGTTTAAGGCTTTCTGACTCCAAGTTAATTGTTTTCCTTTAATATGAGCAGAATTAAAGATATTAAAAATCGACTGTTGGAGCACATAATTGTGGCCTCCCATCTATTCTTCTTGTGGAAATGAAAGGAATATTGAAAGAGTTCTTATTTTACAATACCAGAGGTGGCCAAGCATTTACAACTCTATATATTCTTTTAGTTGAATTCTTCTAAACCTCACGCCTGGCTAGCAGTTTACTCCCAGACGATTTTCATTTTCAAAACATTCACATCCAATAAAGTACACGAAACATAGTGTGAGAGAAAAAAGGGGACAGGAAATGGCTCTGTTGCATGGTTATTACATCCTATTGCCTGTGGGTTGCTTTGTTATGAGTTTTAACTATGTAAATATGACGTATATGACATCAGAATTTAATCTAAAGCTACTAGGTGGGAGATAGAGTGTGACTTTATTGTTAAGGCTAAAATCAACTGGGTGTTGACAGGTCTCAAAAGTCACTGAGTATAAGCTTGAAAAGGAAAAGCTCAGACTGATAAGCTGTTCCTTGATTGACAACTTCAGGCTTGACTGCAAGTATTGAAAACAGTTGAGCAAATGGAGGGAAAGAAGTTTTATTTCATAAGAAACTACACTGGGAAATATAGCAGGATTTATAGGCTGATGTAGCACAAAAACCTAAGAAAAACAGGTGTGAGGTTTATAAAATCTGGAAACTGGGAAAGGACATTGTCCGTGAATGATTTCCCCATTATGGTTTAATTAACCTTGTAAAAGCCCCCTATGCAAAAATAATGCCACGATGGGGGGAAAAAATAAAACACTGGTGTCCACTAGCTTCAACTTTCAACAAATCATATGTCAACAGCTCATGGCAAGGAGGTGGGTTAAAAAAATGAGAAGAAAATAAGAGAGAAGGATTTCAGTGGGAAATAAATGCACCAGGGAAAACAACACATTGATTTTTCATCTTTCTCGAGAAGTCAGACCAATTTTTGGCACTGTAAAATCCATTATGGAGACAATAAAATAAATACACTTTAAAGTAGCAATCGTGGGTTGATTGAAATGTTATGATAGCTACACATGCTATATCTTATCAAATATTATCCATAAGGAAGCATTCAATTCATATTGTGCCAATTATCATACTCTGTGCATCATAAACTTTTATTGCTTGTTATGGAATGCCACTCAGCCAAATTTTTCTTCAGATATTGCATCATCAGAGTCAGATGGAAAACATATTCTAATGTGGCAAAGTGTTAAAGAAATCTAATACTCTGGGGCTGAATGAAAATGTTAAGGTTCATCTCCTGGATAAGAAAAACAATTTATGAATGCAATATTCATTTCCTGAGGTGGGCATAAGCAAAAACCTCATCTGAAACTTAAAACCGAGATGTTTGCCTTCACTAGTTCCCTTAGTTTAACTCATTGATGTCATGTATTATGGACCACTGCTAAGACCACATCTGGGAAGGACTCGCTTTTCTCAGCTCTCCAGATCATTTTTACAGGGAACTCCTTGTCTAATTGCATGTGCTGAGACTGAACCTCAAGGGCCAACGGATCATGTTTCACTTTTAATATATTACTGAAGAATATCAAAATAATCTACTTGTTTAATCTTGATTGTGCCAGCCGATTAACACTTTGACACCCCGAATCACAGATGTTAAGTGCTACAGGGTAAGGTTTCAGTGAAGCATACAAATTATAATGAGGCCTTGTGAAGTTACAGATCTGGGTTAATATATTTACTTAAGCATTCACAGTATGCAAAGCAGTGCTTTAGCTATCAAAAGATAACTTGGACAACAAAAAGAACCCATTGTAGATGGGGGTAAGTGCTGGAGTCAGCAGCAGCTTGCTGGGATGGAGTGGGAATATGCCTCCTGGAGGAGGTGACAAAGTGCTTTTGGTGGCTCTTTCAGGGGCTTCAGAATTGAAGCGGGAAGGATACAGTGGTAGGAATTCAGCCTAAAGGACTTGTGGGTAAGTGATGTAATGGAATCTTGGAGCATCTCTGATGCACCTTCTCTGTGGAAGTAATATCACCAGCAAACAGCAAGACTCCCAGACCTGGAAGGAAGCCTAGAAGCAGCTGAGCCAGAGGGCATCTCAAGCAATGCCTCCAGGTAGAGCTGTCACACTGAGGACCAGATCAAATTCTGGCTTTTGATGTATTGGGTCAGTTTGTACCATTTGTAGCTTGCGCCTCTTTGTCCCATCTGAAGCCCCATCAATTTCAGTGACAATTCACGTGGGCAAAGCAACCTAACACAGACCTAGAAGAATACTTTCCTGAAGGAGATTTTCATTCATATTTTTCTGAATTTCCACGGTTTTCACTCGGTAAGTTTACTGACAGCAACTACATGGTGTGGCGAAAGCATCCCAGGATCACTGCACACGTAAAACATAGGACAATGTACCAAGGAATGGGACAGTGACTCTGCTCTTCCATATTGGCCCCAATACCTGTTGCAAACTTTATTTGTCTGGATTGTGCTTGTTTGAGAAGGCAGACAGATATGGGAGGCAATCTGTTATGGTCAATCGATCTAATGTGTATGATGGAATTGGGAAAGACCTGGCCTTAGCTTCTTCCAAACACTTCTGCAGGTTCCTCTGTCTACCCTGCAGTTGAAGACCAGCCGAGGTATCCTATTGACCTCTCTTCCAAGCGTTGGAGAATATGTACCTCTAGGGGTTAAATCTGCTAGTCTGCCGTGAGTTTACTCCCTGAGTGTATTGCCCTGCATTGTCCCCAAAAACACATCTGTACTAGTGGACAGTGCGGAGGGCAGGAGCTTCTGTCTTCAGTGTAGAGAGTGGGGGAACATTTGGGTGTTATTATGTCTGCTGGTCCTACAAAAGGAAGGGATTTGTAACAAACGGGAGTCACCAGCCTTCCCTCATGCCCCACCAAGTATATCAAGCTCTTCACCAGGTTGAAAAGCCCAATGTATGTACCACATACATCCAAGAGCCCAAGGGAGAAAGATCACTGCAAGATGGCAGATGCTCTGCAGGTGTCCAACTGTTCCACTGGGAAGGAAGCGACCAGGATCCTGACAGACTTGGTCACCACCAGCTGCTGTAGCCTATGATGTTCCCTTCCTCCTGTCCCTGAGCATCCCAATTATCCACTGAAACATTGCTGCTGCACCTCATGCAGAGCAGTCTCAGCTTAGGAAACAAATCCTGGTCTGCTTGTGAGCCACACACGCTTTGAGAGTCATAGGTTTGGCCACTCCTCTTTCTTTTTCAGCTTTTTTATTTAGCTGCCGGCAGTAAGAAAAAGGCAGCCTGCTCCCACAAGGGCATATTTCCATTCTGTGAAATACGACCTGCTCCTGAGTCCTTGATCTCTCCTTCCCAAAGAAGAAATCTTAGCTATTCCCAGTTTACCCTGGCGGAGAATTAGTTGGCATCTATAATGTGTACATTATACCAGGATCTGCTGCTATAATGCCCCTGTCTCACACCGCTGCATCTGAGTACTTTCTAAATGAAAAACTAGGAGTCCAGAGATCCTCCATTTCAGCTTCTTTATGTGACCTGTTCCTCTCCTAAGCTGCATTTTTCCTTCTTGCATGACAATTAAGAATGAGGCTTGCAGGAGAACTCGTCGGTGGATTATTTCTGTTCTTTTTGAAGTCAATAGGATCAGGATTAAGCCAAATCCGAGCACTTAGAAAAATTGTTCCTAAAAAATGGATAGGCAAAAATAGTTTCTTGAATGTGCTGTGGATCTTTAGAGTTTCTGTAGGTCCTTCTGCCCAGGCAGCAAACTGGGAAAGCCACTGTTCTTTCTTTGTGCAGAGAAGTACTCTCTGTCCTTTCTTCCCACTTTAGTAGCAGGCACAGCCAAATTCCAAGTATTAAAGAATGAGTTGGGTTTTTTGTTTTGTTTTGTTGTTTATTGGGTTGGGTTTTTTTTTGGCTTTTTTTTTTTTTTTTTTTAAATCAACTGTTGCTGGTCACAAATACAGCAAAAAACCAAAGCCCTAATCACAAAAGAGAAAAGAGGCAATCATGTGGCTGAGGCTGTTTGCCCTCCCAAGGGCCATGACAAACGGGAGTTACTTAGGGGGAAGAAAAAAAGAGAAAGTCCCCCGATTGGTCTCCCAAACTCTCATTAGGACTTCTACGTTCACTTTTTGGATGCATTTCCCCCGCCTTTTTATTAGACTGCAGTGCCAGGACTCCTGCCTCACACCTCTGTACTCCCTTGGCAATGTCACAGAAATCGATCCATCAGCCACCACCAGACCCAGTCCAACAAACTAGTGACAAAAGAGTTGTGACTATAACCAAAACTGGCTCCTTGGGCAACAAAAATGAGCAAATAGTTGTGCAACGTACTGCACATTTTTTAAAAACTCTTTGGAGTAAGACTGTTTTTCCCTTTCAGTTATGCTTCACATCTGACACCCTATACAGGAACATTTGTCAATGAATTTCATAATCCTTCTGACAGAATTTACCACTAAATTGCTGCTGTTGTTACAGCTGCAGGAAGACGAGGGGCCTTGATCCAAAACTCAGCACTAAAAAAGATGTGGGAACTCAATGCTAGAAATGATGTGGGAACCTCAGCCGCACGGAGGAGCCAAAGGAGGAGAAGGAGGGCATCTGTTTACTTCCGTTTGTGTCTTTCCTGAAGAGCTGGAGGGATGCTCCAGTCAGAGCCCAACACTTCCAACTGGTGTGAGTTTGAGCTGGGAATAAGTACCTTGGCAAACCATTTAGTCCAGCAGCAAATTAACTTTTCTGAAGCAAATAGTCCCGGCTGCTCAAGTGGTGGATCCAACCCCTAATCAGCTGGGCAGACCCGTGCACCGTGGTTCTCAGCAAAGTGTGTGTGTGTGTGTGGTGATGTTGACCTCAAGGACTTGTGCCTACAGTGCCAGAGGAAGAGATGAGTGTTTTCGGATGCTCAGGCAGCGGAGGTGGTTTTAGGAGAAATGAGATCACATTCACTGAGGTTATTAACAGCTATGTTGTGACCGCCGTATTTTTAGCGCAACCGTCCATCTTCATTCTTCCTCGTGCATCAGTGACGTTCCCGTACAACCGTATCTCGTCCTTGCCAGTAAAAACAACCCTGCCTAATCCTTCTGCCAGAGGTTGTAAAGTAGTAACAGGGGCCTGGTCCAAGCAGCTGGGGTAGTCCAAAGTGGGTGTGACGGCGCCATCAGCTTTATTCCAACTCTTTTTTTTAACTCCAGGGCCTCTGCGTAACCAGTAACTTGCTCTGGGGCTCGACTGTAGAACAAACCAAACCATCTCCTCCAAGGAGCAGCCAAAACACAGAGGAGAGGATGGCTTGTGCCAAGGCCCTCTCCTCACAGAGTGGCAGTGGGGATGGGCAGTCTATACCAGTGGAGATCTGGTGGGGATCCCCCAGAACAGCTTGGACATATCCTCTGAAAACCAGCCAGATGTCAACCAGTGTATCTGAAGAACTGACAGTGACTCAACCCCGTACCTGTGCAAAGGCTGACCTCCCCACTGATTTGGTGTGGAATGAAAGGATTTTTTGGAGGAGAGGACCAGCAAGAGTGCACGTGTATGATTAATGTCATGGACCCCGACAGCAAATACAAAGGAACTCTGTTTTCCTGCCTTCTGGCACTGAGAATTAACAAGGAAAAGCATCTTGGTGCTTGTCTCTTCTCCTTCCCCTAAGCCCTCCTTGCGTCTGGCTGCCAGCAGGTAGTGTCATCCAAAACTACATCGCTATTAGCAAATTAAATGGACCATCCTTGGGCTGTGAGGGCAGGAAAAGACAGCGCTCAAGCTATTTTTCTACTCTAGAATAGAAACCTTGCATTTCCTTTTTATTTTTTTTTTCTCCCCCTATTTCTTTTAGCAATACATAGAAGCAGAAAATTTCTTTCTTTCTTCTTGAGTTCTGTGTTAACAGGAATTTGGGGTAAAACATCATAGTCCAATGAAGCTGGTCAGCATATAGAGGCAGGTCTTTACCCCTGCAGCCTCAGGACTTACTCTTCTAAGTAACTAGTTGAAAGATATTATGGCAGCATCACCAAAATAAGACTTTTTTTTGATGTTACTCACTTTGTTACTGTGCCATGGGCTTGGAGGTATCAGGCCTGGGCACGCACATCTTGCTTTTTTTAGCTTTTTGTTACACGTTACAATGCCAGAAGTGAGATCGATCTACATCAGCTTGGTTCCTGCAGTGAATGCTGAAAGACACAGACAGACAAACTGCCTGCAAGCCTGTCAGCTGTGTTTGCTTAAGGACCTTCAGCGTAGCTCAGTTTCTGGGGACAGACGTATCTCTTGTCCGTGTTTTCTTCTGTCTTCTTGTAGGTGCTTGGCTGGACTGGAAAGGTTTAAACTATGTGAAGGTAAAGAAAATAGAGTGACACAGGAATCAAGAAGGATAGGAGGTCTGAGGCAATTCTGCTTTTTCTAAGCTGTGAGCTTTTTTCAGCATGAGGTGCCTCATAATTCATTAAGAAAAAAACAGTGGCTTATTCACAAAGTTTAAATCTATGGTTAAAAACATCCGTAAATAGATCCATTTAGCTACTTGCTGACTGAACGTTGATCAAATTCTGCTTGGAGTTACATCAGTGTAAATCTGGAGGGATTCCATCCATTTTCAGCGAGAGCAACTTTTCTCACTCCCAAAAGATCATTAGGTTCCTTCAACACTTATTCTTTATTTTGCCAAGATAAAGATTCAGTTGTTTTGATTTCTCAGTTCCATTTCTAGAATGCAGTTGTTCTATGTTCTGACAACATATGGCATGAGTATGTTCTTTCCTATTTAATACAGGAAAATTAGTCAAAAGTTCAGTTTTGCTTTAATGCTTTTCATTCCCTTGTAAAAGCTTTAATTTTTTTTTTTTTGATTGCCTTCTGAGCAATGTCAAAAGCCATGACCAAGGGAAAAAAAAAACCAAAAAAAAAAGCCAATCCACTGAAGCGTCTTCGTACTGAAGTGTTGGCATGTCCAGTAAAGGAAAAAATTAGGAAAGGAGCATTTTCAATGTTCACTTTGTTGGACAATGGGCCTACCTTGGTAGAGGTTTCAACAATGAAATTATTGTACATATATTTGCTTTAATGCCTCTGTTGTTATCATGTTTTTTTAACGGCGGTGTTGGTTGTTGCCAGATGTTCTGCTCAACAATGCTCGAACACACATGGGAATGCTTGTGATGGCCAATCAAGTGGGCTGGCAAAATGGAAACAGATGGCCGTGGATGTGTGCTCTAACACATCTTTAATGAAACGGAGCCCTTGAGTAGATGATTACATTGCGCTAATCACCGTTTGCCTATCCTAAGGTCCCTGCATCTCCGGTTATATACCACCTAGTGACCTAGCTTTGAATTACAACTTGTTTATTCACGTACTCTAGCTTGAGCTGCATCGGCTGGCAGCGAAAGACGGTCCAATGCAGGAAAAACTGCATGAAAGCTGCTGGGTTAACAAAAGCAGATGTAAAAACTACAGCCTGGCTTGAAAAGTGCACAAAATGGAGTAGAAATGTGCTAATGATTTATTTTCTGTCTTTTACCTTTCAGTGGTTTTTATGAAATAACGTAGGGGCCGTGTATCGTTGAGCTGCAGTTCAGATCTGCATCCAAAGCCACTCGTGGTCCATTATTGCAGTGAGAGTAAAACTTTAATAGATGCTCTGTGAGAGCAGAGATGTGTGCCAAACCGAATCGTAGCTGTACAGCTTCCATGGGTTTTTCCTGGGGCTTTTTAGCTAAACAGTAACTGGTTTCAGATGCAATCAGATGGTCTCAGGAGGGCAGAAACCTTGCAAGAAAAGCTGATAAGTTGGTACCTCCTGCAAAGTAATTGCATTCTCTTTTGGTACTTTCCAGATTTGGCATGGAACTCCAAAGTAATTGCTAAATTCAAGAGATTCTAGGGTCAACAACGTTCTTTGTCTCATCTATAGGTAGGCTATGAATGCATGCTTAAATAGAAAATAATTTTACCAACTCTAATGTTTCAAAGCAACTCCAACCTCCAACCAAATACCCATAACCATTCAATTAAGAAAAATTATAGGGCTGGAAAGGGATAATAACTAAGAAGCTTTTGCATATGCATCCAAAATTTGTGTTTTCAGGCTTTCTTTTGCAGGCACAAGAGCTAGAAACTTTGCTCTTTTAGAAAGCTAGTTGAGATTTGAATAATGAAGGGCTCCACAGATACCCTTTGGAGGCTCACAGTAGCACAGTAACTGCTGGCATTTCTGTAGCCTGTAAGTACAACGCTGGTGGGTCCAGAATACCTGGTGAGGAACGGTAAATAGCAGCCCTCTGTTGCTTCTAGCTGTTGCAGAGGGCCTTCAGAAACATGGGCTCTATTGGTTTTGCCTTTGTCAAGGCAACAAAGCATTTCAGTATTGCATCCAAAAGGTTACATTTGGGCAGGATTTCCAAAAGATTGTTAAAATGAGGGGTGGGGAACCATTAGGAGGGCTCATCCTCCATTTAATATAGACCTACACACAGCTGCGGCAGTGCAATGGGGGAAGCTGATCAGGCTGTGGTTGGGGAATGCCATGTCCAGGTCCCCACGCTATGACCACCAAGAGCTTGTGCCTGGTACCACCATGCCAAGGCACAGCTCTTATTTAAGCTCTTGTATTGCCCTTAATGCAGCCCTGAGGGCCACAGCTCAACATCTTCGTCCCTCAATGTACCCATTGGGAGTTTAAATTATTAATGGATACTTTTTCCTCTTCGGTTTAGTGTTTATAGAATTTTTTCACATAATCAGTGGCAAGTTTTATTCAAGGGACCCATATGTTATTTTAAGCTATTTTCAGAGTGGGGTGGGTTTTGTTTTTCATATCTTAGAAAGAATGGGGGGAACATTTATTTTCAGAGTATGCCGGTATAAGCCTGTTTTATGAGACGTAAATGGACAGTATTCTTTCAAAGCATGTTCTCAAACCCTATTTGCACTTTTCAAGTAAAAATGGCTCATATATTTTTGGAAGAGTGCAAACAATGGAATGTCAGATTTCGGTTACTGCCCTTAATATATTTAACCATTCAGCATACTGTAATTGGCTCAATCAAAAGTTATTTCCCAAAGTAATACAAACAAGACCCAAAGGATGATGAAATAATTCTGAAATGTCAATCTTTCAAGATTCAGATACATTTAATAACATTACAGAAATTCCAAATGTCTCAATTTGGGAGTAAAAATAATACCACCAAGTATAGACAAATTTTTAAGCCAAGAACTACTGAAGTGATCTGATCTCTTAACTTCCAATTTGGACTAAGTCTTCTGATTTTGAAGCTGAAATAATTCCAAGATATTGTTATATCTAACCTTACAAAGTGAAGTGCCATCACTAGCTCCACGTATACATAATTATATTTATACCCTGGCTTTTCACACGTAGGAACATGACAAAATCTGCTCTAATTCTCCTCTGAGTTCCTTGATGGTCTCTTCTGCTGAAACAAAGCTTTTTCTTTTCTTTTTTTTTTTCTCTCCTTTCCTACAAATATCACTGCACCACACAATTCAGCCTAGACCTATTCATTAGAGTTTTAAACCACAAATATATTGAATCAATACAAGAATATTACCATCCATGGGCGATGATAATGCCCTATTCTGTGTAGCCACCAAGGATAATATTTGTTTTACCTTTGCTATTCTAACACCTCCTAAAATAAATTAAATGATTACACAGCTTTTTCATAAGCATCTTGGAAGCAGCAGTGCCTCGGCAGGGCTTGAGTCTGGTAGGTGGTGGATGAGGGGAATTTTCATGCTTTCTGCTCAGCAGGATGTTGGGTATATTTAAATTTACTTTTGAAAATATATAAATACCACTGAACAGAACAAAGAGATAGCAGAAATCACAGTAAATTCCAAACTGTCACACTGCTACAGACAGCAGAAATCAAATGGACCTGTGCTTTTGCACTCAGAGTCAAGACTAGAATCTGGGTCTATACACTTCTAAAACATTAGCCGTGACACACCCAAGTATTTCCTTTTCAGTCCTTACACTCTTCCCTATTTACATGTTCAAACTATGACTGCTAGGAATACCTTCTTTCTTCTTAATTTGTTGAATATGGGGGGTGGGGGAAAAACAAAGAAAAATCAGGAGTGCCCCATCCTCTCGTTTCCCAAGGCTAATATACCTTTCTTCTGGATGTTCTTGTCTGGACTCCGATGGCACGGCAGTTTAATCTTTAAAGGACTAACTTCAAAGACCCAGAGGATAGGGGCACAGGCTTGACCACAATGAATTTGTGATAAATTACTGCTCAGGCTCAGCCAATGCATGGTGATCTGTTACACTGCCGTAGCCCCATCAAGCCAGCTCATATGCTTCTTCTCATAGACAAAATATTGGGAAGGAGAAGGAATAAGGTGGAAATGAATGTCCTTTGCTATTCTCCCAGGAAAAGAAGTTTGCTAATTTAATCAAAATCGTTGTTTGGAGGGGTGTGTGTGTGTAATTTTGGCTTTGTTTGCTGTCACATTGCATTGCTGACACACAGTGCCCTTGCACCACCATGAGACTACAAATACGACATGTACAAGTTGGGCTGGATTCCTCACTATGGGGAATTACAGGAGATCTAGAAAGACAAGGCAACAAGGCATTAGCACAACGAATGTATATTCACAGCATGTCTGGTGTTGACCTGATGACACTGGCTCTCCTAGTCATGGCCTTTAGCGACAGTTACTAAAATGCAATTGAACTACAAGCTAAATTTCCTGCTTCAATCACATGGGGCTTCAGTCAACTTCTCAGTACATCCAGCGAGTAACAGACTTCCAAAGTCACTCCTGACATAAGCTAGTCAGAAAATTACGGGGTATATATGATTGCCTGTTGCACCAAAACTGGACTTCAGTGTTCTATGTGGGCAACTGCCTAAATGAGTGCTGGAGTCTTGATATTCTTGACCACCCCCAGTCACCATCCTCCTCATGGACACCGAGGTGTGACTGCCAAGACTGTGAGCAGGATGGTGTTTAAGTGGCATCATTTGACCCACTGCGGTACAGGATATGGAATAACCTGCAGTATTCCCATACTGTTTGTGCCTAAAAAGGCAGTGAGTGTTTTAGGTGCTGCCATTCAAAGATGGAAAGAACCGACACATGCTCTCCATGGTTGTGCTGTTAACCAAACCAAGAGTAAAAGCACTGGCTACCTCCAGGGGCTCAGACCCTGCAGCAAGATGAGCCCCACATTCCTTCTTGGTGGAAGCTGTTGGAAACCAGAGGTCACTGGGGCACGTAGCCTTAGCAAAGCCTCTCAGACATGAGTTGCACCACACATTCACACATAGTCCAGGCTGTTACTGTTTGCCTGGACTATGTGTGGCTATTTATGGCTATTTTCCTTATCCTTATGCATTATTTGTGCTACCAAAACACCGAGAAGCTCTTATGATGTCTCAGGGCCCTGATGCACTTGGCAGAACAAAACCTATGCCAATAACTAATGGCTGCAGAAGAAAACTCATTTGGAAGAGTTAAATGATTTACTTTAAAACTCTGTTATGGTTACCTTCTTTATAACACTACCACCTCATAACAACACCTTAGATGCCTGGGATAGTGTTATGATGAGAGCAAGCTAAAGTATATTTATAACAAGAATAGGTCAATGGTCCAGAGGGTAGTTTCCTATTATGGGAGGGATAAAATAACTAAAATCAATAAATCTCCAGATCATAAATGTAGCTACAGTCTGGGCAAGGTTGAGAAAATTATTAGCAGAGCCTCATGATGTCTGGGTATTGTAGCTTGTAAATTTATACATACATATGTGTGTGGTTATGTACATGCTTGCTATTCATCCCCCACAGAATTCATTGAAATGCTAAGAGGAATGTGCATTTGGTGCTCTTTTCAGCTCTGGTAAAAGAAAAAATAAAAAGAGAAAAAAAAAGAAAAAATAATAAAGAATAAAGGGAAAAGGACAAAAAAATGAAAAAGCAGAAAAGAAAAGGAAAGGAAAAAAGAAAATCAGAAAAAGGAAAAAAAAAACAAAGAGAAAACAGAAAGGTAAAAAATAGGAAAAGGAAAATGGAATAGAGAAAGAGGGAAGGGAAGAGAAAAATAATAATTCCTAGGGAATGCATACAGATTTACTGCTTTTGCCTTTCATCTCTTGGTGATTTTTTTTCATATAACTGGCTGTTCAGAGACATGACAAAATGGCTGCATGTACCAGCCAGAGATCTGTATGCTTTGAGGTCCATGAACTACTGTGTATTTTTTCAGATATATATTAACTGTCCTCGACCATTTCCTTCACTTGCACCTTTATGGTGAGCTATCATCTCCTTTCATCATTTCCTAAATCTTATTAAAACAAAAGGGCTTGATCTCTTCAAACTTCAGATACCTAAAGGTCTGTTGTTTAAGTTTAATGTACTAATTTAGGCTCCCTTTGCTATCTGCTGAGAGAAGAGGTAGCTCCAAGGAGAGTTTGGTCTCCGGGGTCCGAGACTGTTTTGTCCCTAGGCCTGCTGTTCTTCCCATACTGATTACACAAGCAGCCTCAGACTTAGTTATTAGTCTCCTTTGATATTAGAGAGGATAAATCTCACCTACTGAGCCTAAATTTCTTCCTGTTTTGACATAATCATAATGAATAAGACTTTCAAACTCCAGTAAATATGTTAATCGTGATTGAAATGCTATGTTCATGCTTTAGTTAACATTAATAGGAAGGTGATTTCTGTCCATCTGTTACTCAGTGATATGTTGTAAGAGCGCAACAAGGGAAAAATGTAATAGTCTCAGATGATAGCACATTTAAAAAATATGAGGTGTGTGAGCTGTGTTTTCCACAGGCTGTTTGATGTATTTTCTAGAGATGAGCTCAATCTCAGTCTTGACTGAATCCAAATACTCACTAATTTGAGAAAAGTATGAGCCTTGTATTCAGATGTGAGCTTTGCCCCCCAGGCAGCTCCAAGATTGAACTGATTAGGCTTTCAAAAGACATGACTGGTTTGGAAAGCTTTAAAAAAAAATAAAGGAAAAACTCTGGAGAAAGTCATGATGCTCTGATGTAGCTGGTGATTCCAAGGCCATAGTCACCCATGTTTTTATTGATTTCGCTTTTGCTAACCCCATTATTGTGTTCCTTTCTGGTTTAGATTAAAAAGTTGTTCTGTGAGAGCCTCGTTTCCCATATATTGTATCTAATGCGCCCACATACAGTATTAACTACTACCCTCATCTTCTTTTTCCTCTTGTTGTTGTCCACTGCAATATTTTCAGTAGTTCCCTATAACCCAGACGTGTCCCCCTGTAACTTTGTTAAATCCTCCCAACCTGCCCATGCCCCTACCCCTGGCAGTCCTTCCAATTCCTCCCCTTGTCCCTAACTGGGCTCATCCTTGTGACCCCAGCACCCACAGGACAATACCCCCAACCCATACCATGCCCTGGGGTATGGGGCAACAGGGTCCTTGCCTTGCCCAGAGCTATGAGAGGAGCTGAGCAGTCATGTCTTTTCATTTACGTATTTGCCAATGCAAAAATAGCCTGTGTATGGAAAAGTCACCAGTGGAGTGATGAACAGGTAGATGGAGAAGCCCTGTATTTGTTACGGTAGATATTGCTCTTCCAAACAACACCATGGTATAGTAAAAAAAAAATTTACTGAGAGAAGAAGATACTGGGGGCAGTGTTCCATAAGCCTGAAATATGCTCTCCTGTTCGCAGGATATTATTAGTTATAAAAAAACGTTTAAAAGATCAATGATTTTTAAAAAGGCTTTAGGTATTTGTCCTAACAAACTGTTAGCAGTTATAAATAAAGAATGTGTTAAAACTCTTGCCAATTATCCCAACCAATGTAAAACTGCATATGAGCCTGGAGAGGCAAGAATTTCGCTGGCTGAGGCATTTTAAAAGAACTTAGTTTAACAAGGGCATAGAAGAAAGCATGGAAAAGGAGCCAGAAAGCGTATGAGTAAATGAAATACCTCAATGTTCAGAGCCTAAGTTGGTGTTTTTAGGAGCTGTCAGAAGATTTATTAAGTCTTTTAACTTTACTACATGCAACAGAGAAATTTAAAAATTATAGACCAAATAAGAGGCCGCAGGGTACTCGGGAGGACCAGTGGGTTGCAGAAATTGCATGGCGCTGATCAGTCAAGTCTCAGACAATCAAGGGTTACCTTGGGACAAGGGTGGGTCTTCTCCAGGTGGCAGTAATGAGCTCATAGAAATGATCAAATGGTAGAAGCCTGGTTCCTGTCCATCCCTATCTGTCAGGGTATGCAAAGAGGATGAGTCAGGTCCCAGGGAGCGAGGAATAGGAAGTAATAGACTGTGAGCTTGTTAAGATATCTCAGTGGCCTGGCCAAACACTTCCAGTAAGTGAGGAACTATCCTGCTGGAAAAAAACAGCTTCTCATGTCAATGGGATACAAACCATGTGTGACACTCCTGTCCCAGGAAGAACCTCACCAGAGCCCCATATGCACAAGAAATGGAAGGGGGTTTCCATTTAGAAGAAACTCTGTCAGGGTTTGAAAGGCCACCACTAAAGGTTGCAAATGACAGGAGACTCAGAAACAAGGAGGATGGGATGGGAGGAGTAGAGAAGGGGGAAGGGGGGGGGGGACACCAAGGAACGA